>CABHPQ010162076.1:0-37123 GCA_902168405.1 Peromyscus aztecus | reverse complement strand
GCCTCAAAACACAAACCCCGAACCAAAGCAATCAGAAAGTAAGGGGCACCGGCTATGCGGCTGCGGCCAGGCTCTGGGATGCGTGGTGAGTGAGCCAGACACTCACCTGATTCCTCTATAACAGCGGCGATGGGCGAGTGGGAAAAATGACAGTCGGAAAGATGGGTGATGTAGCCTCGGGGGTCCACTAAGGAGGATGACCTTGAACTTCAGATCTTCCTGCCGGTACAGATGTGTGCCACCACGCCTGTTGTGCATGCTAGACGAGCACTCTACCAGCTGAGCTATATCCCAGAGTTTGTTCTTTAAGTTTCCTTTGGTCATCGGAACTGTTTTTTCTAGCACCTTTTATGGATTCTTTCAGAGTCTCTCTGACTCGGCATTTGACTACCTTGGGCAGGTGTGATCTTGGTGTCCCTGATCACTAGATCTCTTCAGGCACTCAGTGACTTTGCTGGTCCCCCGGTTCCAGGAGGAATGATTTCATGTCTCTCTGCTCCCTTTTGGCAGAGGAAGAGCACTGTTTATAGTCTTTGGTTTCCTCACTCCGGCTCATTTAGATGCCACTGGAGAAGTTAAAATGACAGAAAGAACGACAGACGGAGCCAAGTTTCTGAGACCTTTACCTGAACCAGGCTTCTCTGCCAGGTGGCCTCATTAAAGGGGGTGTTTGAGGTCGGAGCCCCAGGAGGTTACCTTAGCTGCTCCCCTTAAGGGCATGTGACCTTGAACAAGTCCTCCACCTCTGACTTATAGTGTCCTGGCCTGAATCAGTAGGGGGTTGGACCAGCTGACTTAAGATTCCATGATTGACATGCTGTCTTGTGCAACAGTTGACAAGGTGGAGGTCACCTTGGCTTTCCAGGGAGCTGGCTCAGCACTGGGACAGGCCCTTCCAATCTGCCCCAGCGGACCTTTGGGCCACCCAAATTGGCTGAGGTTGTAGGAAGACTGTCATTTTCTTTGCAACTCCTCTAGAGCGTCAATGGCGGTGTTTCTAGAGAACTGGCCCCCTTTGTCATGTTCAGGCTTTATGTCAAAGACAGATACCACCCCCACATGAGTGGCTACCCTTTAACTTTGCCTAGATCACTTTGGAAAAAGCAGTCTGCGGCCAGCAAAAGTGAGATCTTGATTTATAGAGGGGCTCTTGGTGCCAGTGTGCCCACACACTCTGCGGTCACATCATTCCTGGGCTTCATGGGGATTTGGGAAGCTCAATGTTATGGAGGGATAATAAATTCCTGGGCGGCTCTACCTCCGCCCTGAGGTTTGGGCTTCCGGAAAGGCACAGATGCCATAGGACTTAAAGGTCTTCGTGGTCTGCTCCTGGCTTATGTTCCCAAGGTGTCCTTGCCAAAAGACCGTAGGGTTTGGGGTTGGTTGGTTGCCATCCATTTGGAGAGTGATATATTGCTTTTCATCAGACATCCTGATGGGCGCCCTGTGCTTATACAGAACCTCACCTCATCGCTTGCAAATGTATTTACATCAACAGTCTCCTCCGGTTCTCCTGACAACCAGTTGGGTGGGAATGACTGCCCCAAATACAGACAGTCTCTGAATACTAGGAAATCTGGGCAGCCTAGGGTGGGACTTCTGCTTGAGGAACCCTTTCCTCCTCCAGGGCTAGAAACTGAGTCCAGAAGCAAAAATGAATAACAAGCTGGGGTTGATAGATCAAGATTGCATTCTAAGCACTCAAGAGGCAGAGGCAAAAGGATTGCTAGTTCCAGGTTAGCCTGGGCTACATAGTGAGAACCTGTCTCACGACCCTCCAAAAAGAAAAAGAGCCAGGAGGTGATGGCACACGCTTTTAATCCCAGCAGTCGGGAGTGGGAGGCAGGTGGATCTCTGAGTTTGAGGCCAGCGTTGTCTACATAGAGAGTTCTAGGACAGCCAGGACTACACAGAGAAACCCTGTCTTGAGAAAAAAAAGAAAGAAGGAAAGAAAGGAAGAAAGAGGGGTCCCCATTCCCTTTAAACGTAGCCTCAAATGATTCCTCCCACCTGTCTCCTGAGATGCTCACGTTCCCACTCTCATCAGCACCGCCATCCATCAACATCCATACCAGAAAGTTAGCATCATCCTTGATCCCACTTTTCCTTTCACATTTCAGCTATCACCCATTGCCACCACAGCCTCCAGGCCCCTGTGACCCCTCTAGTCATATCTGTCCACCCCTCCTCTCTATTTCTTTGTGAAGTTCCTTATCTTGGATCTGGAATGTTCTATTTCCTTGACCTATTTATCTATGGATAAGGTCTCATTATTAGCCCAGGCTGGTCCAGAATTCTCAAGCCTCCTAAGTTCTGGGGTTACAGGTGTGAGCCATCTGCCTGCTCCTTCCTCCTTCACAGCCATTGGTAAAAATTCAGATCCAACTCGCTCCTTCCTTAGAAAATAAGTCCTTGACCATTCCCAACAGAAGATCCTCTACACAGACCATCAGTACATCTTACACCTGCTTTGATAATTTCTCACTTCCATATCTGGGGATGTTTTCAAGGCCTGGCCTCTTCACTCTGTTTTAGTTTCTTTATCAAATTTGTTGCTGTCTCCAAGTCTGTTTTGAGTTTGTTCCTTCTTTTTGGTTTTGTCTGGGGACAGGGTCTGGCTGTATAAGCTGGGCTCAAACTCGTGATCTCCTGCTTCATTAGCAGAGGAGCATATAATCTGTTCTGGATTCTCTTTGACTTTTGAATTCTTTATGACTATGTTGATTGCAAGAAGCTTCCAGGCCAAGGAGAGGATGTGTCTGTCTTCAATTCTGAAGTGCCTGGCTTGGGATGCAGCACACAGTAGGGATGAAGTCAAGTGAGTTGGCTGAACAAAGGAATGAGGAGTAGGAGAGGTGAGCTGTTTCCTTCTAGCAGTGGAAGGAGAGACTGATGGGCAGGTGAGTGTTTAGGAGAGCAGGGTGCCATGTGGAGACTAGGGCACCACAGTTCTCAGTGCCATGACCAGGGTGAGGACCAGGGTAAATAATGTTTTTAAAAGTTCATTATAGCCAGGTGGTGGTGGCGGCGGCGGCGGCGGCGGCGGTGGCGGCGGTGGCAGCGGCGGCGCATGCCTTTAATCCCAGCATTCGGGAGGCAGAGGCAGGCAGATCTCTGTGAATTTGAGGCCAGCCTGATCTACAGAGTGAGTTCCAGAGACAGTCAGGGCTACACAGAGAAACCTGTCTCAAGCAGAACAAAACACTCATTATGAAGGGGCTGGACCAATATAGCTCAGCAGTTAAGAACACTTGCTGTTTTTTGAGGACCTGTGTCTAGTTCTAGCACCTACTTGGTGGCTCACAATCATCTATACTTCCAGATCCAGGAGATATGATGCCTTCTTCTGATGTCCAAGGGAACCAGGCACACACTTGGAGCACGTACGTATATGCAGGCACAACATTCACACTCATAAAAATAAAGTAAAATAAGTCTAAACAACTTTATTTAAACATTCACGGTAAATAAAGAAGGAATGTTTTAAGCAGAGATGTCATTCTCTAGAACTACTGGAAGCTGAACACAGGGATCTGTGACAGGCCAGTGCTCTACCAGTGAGCCACATCCCCAAGCCTCTCCCTTGACTCTTTTGCATCTTAGCCTCTTAGCCCTTGTTGGCTTCCCTGTAGTCAACATGAGGAATTTCATGGTACATCAGGGTCTTGGGTGCCTCTTCGGGAAACAGAATAGAAGGAAAGAGAGCCTGGATGGTCAGGGATGGAGAAAGTGCAAGTCTGTGTGATCAGCCAGCCAGTATTCAGGCCTCCATCTGACTCAATGCATGCCCCACTCCCCGACCCCATGAAGCAGGGTACCTGCTGTGGGATGGTCTTTCTGTACGCTGTGAATATATGTTGCTACTGTTGGTTAATAAAGAAGATGCTCTGGCCTATTGAGAGACAGGTTATAGCCAGGCGGGAAATCTAAGCAATGATATAGGGAGAAGAGAGGTGGAGTCGGGGGAGACATTGAGAGCCACCGCCTGAGAAGTAAGATGTAATGGAACTCAGGTAAAGCCACAAGAACATGAGGTGACACATAGATTAATATAAATGAGTTAATTTAAGATGAGTGAGCTAGTTAGTAATAAGCCTGGGTCATGGACCAAACAGCTTGTAAGTAATGTAGGCCTCTGTGTGTTTATTTGTGACCAAACGGCTGTAGGACACAGGAAAACTTCCATCTACAAGTATCCCTTGTGGAGAGGTTGGGCCTGAGTCCCCTCAGCCCTGGAGTCTCCCTCTGGCTACTGCAGGAGGAGCCCTTCCTATGGCTCAATTATCCACTCAGGCCTGTGGCCTCTGAGCTGGGCAAGAGGCCGACTCTTTCAGGAACATCTCTGCTCCCTGGATGGGCTGTTTTACTTCCGGGTCCACTCATTACATATCATGGGTCTCTTGAGAGAAGCTGAGGTGAAAGCTGGTGATTTTAGAATCAGAGCTGACACAGCAGAGCAAATGTCACCCACAACAGCTCCTGTCCCGATCCTTTCCCTACTTTGCCTGGCTCTCGGAGAAGCCCTTTCCCTTCTCCTAGTCAGTGAATGGCGTCCCTGCCAGGCTCATGATGCTGGTACTCTGAGGCTGTGTCTGCTGACAGCATCCACACTTGTAGAATTTCCTGGGTGCTGAGCTCTGGGTACAAACCCTTTGGCTACATTTGCTCCATAATCATTACAGCAAACCCACAAGGTGAGAGTTATGGGTCTTTATTTGTTGTTGAGGTTACTGAGCCTCAAAAAAGGTCAACTACTCACTCAGCTCACACAGCTGGATGGGCAGCATCTTCTGTGGCTCTGTGCCTGGACTGTGGGCTCAGTGTCCATCTAGGAAAAGTGGTGACTGCAGTCACTCTGGTCCACCTCCAGGGGGCACCCCTGGCCCACAGCACTGCCTAGCCCTCTAACAGCTGTTGCCAACTTGCCCTCAGAAAAGGCTTATCTAAACCCCTTTCTTTTATCCCGTACAAACCCCACCATATAATTAGACTTCTCAAAATATGCTCTTCAAGTGGGAGTGAGGCAATAGGGCTGCAGGCTTCTCCCATTTCACAAGCAATCTCCATGGAATTAACTCCCGGAGCAAAGAGTCACGAGCCACCCCTGCTCCAGCTGGACCTGTGCTTCACACCGCTTAGGTCAGCTCAGCTGCTGGGACTTAGCAAGTGACCCAGGGCCTTCTGGGGGGACTGTCATCCCTCCCCAAGCACCAAGCACACACATACATTTAGAACCCATCCACCCGGTCCTCCCCTTTCACATTCCCACCTGCCTGCCGCTGCTCCAGCATACTCTCAGATTAGCAGTTCCGTTGATCTTCCAGGTAAACGCAGACATTTGCCTTGTGGACACCGTGCATTGCACTACATCCACCTCCTTCCATTGGAACCTGAAGTTTTGAATGTTCTTAAAAATCAGAGACAGAGCCCTGCAAGTGAAATGTAAACATGAACACAGGTGAATAGTCTCACGGTGGCCAGATGTCAGAAACAAAACAAGCCAGTGAGATGCAGTAAGTCAAGGGCAAGTCTGCCTTTTAGGGAGACTAAGTGTAGGTTTGGGATGCAAGCTGACTTTGTGCCCTCGAGTAAGTCACATACCCCCTGTGTGTGTTAGTAAAATGAATGGAGAGAAACAGTCTCCTGCCGTGGAGGAGGATTAAACTCCTAAAGGAATTCTTCATTTGAAGTGGTGGTGGGGAAAGCCAGTTGAGGGGAGGAAAAGAGAGCTACATACCAATAGGAGAAACGTATTATGATAATGGACTTGAAGATTTGAATGGAAATAATATGCACAGAATTCAGCCAGTTTTAGCAATCATTAAGAAGTGCATATAGCAGGCTGGGGGGATGGTCAGTGAGTAATGTGCACACGCGTAAGGACTTGAATTCGGATCCCCAATATTCACATAGAAACAAGGCCTGGTTGTGCTCACTCACCTGGAACCCCAGGACTGGATGGGGGTGGATTGAGGCAGGCAGATCTTGGGGTGCTGGGCAGCCAGTCTGGCAGAAGCAGCCCCTCCTGGGTCAGTGAGAGACTGTCTCAAAAGTAAACTGGAAAATCAACAAGATGGTTCAGAGTATAAAGGTGTTTGCTGCCAAATCTGAAGACCTGACTTCAACAGAGGTTGTCCTCTGACCCTCACAAACACACACCTACACATACACAATGAATAAATAAATGCAATTAAAAAATAAGGTCAAGAGTCGATTGAGGAAGGCATTCAGACATCAACCTCTGACCTTCACACACACATGCATGGGCATGCACACAGGCAAACACCATACACACCCAAAATACACATCATTCAGTTCTTGATGTGTACAGAAATTCAAGCAGTATAGACAAAGTTTAAATTCCCTTGGTCACATTTCTTTTTCCAGAGGTGACTGCTGTCACCAGTGTGCAGTACATATGTATGTTTCTACAGAAGCCCATGGCAGCTTGCACACTGGGCAGCCTGTCACCTTTCTGTCCCTCGCTGGGTCTTGGGGTTTTGTGATGTTATCATATATAGATTGAATTCACTGTATGAACTTCAAAATCATTCATCGGTGTATACCATGGTTTAATCATTTCCCAGACGGTTTCTTAAAAATGGGTTTCTTGGGGCTGGGCAATGACCCAGTCAGCAACATATTTGCCATGTAAGCATGAGGACCCGAGTTGGCCCCCCAGCATGTGGCAGCGCATGCTTAGAATCCTAGCACTCATGAGTGGCTTTTCGGAGCCCAGTGCCTAAGGTGTGACACCTTGCACAGCCTTGGTGCAGGGGGGTGGGGCTTGGACCTGCCTCAACTGAATGTACCATGCTCTGCTGACTCTCCATGGTAGACCTTGACTTGGAGGAGGTGGGAATGGGGGGTGTTTTGGGGGGAAGGCTGTGAGGTGGGAAGAGAGAGGAGGGGGGATCTGTGTTTGGTATGTAAAAGGAATAGAAAATTTCTTAATAATAAAAATAAAAAAAAATCCTAGCACTCAGGGGAGGCAGAAACAGGCAGATCCATCCCTAGGGCTCATTGGCCAGCCAGCCTAGCGTTCTTGGTCCCAGGTCCCAGTGAGAGACCCTGCCTCACTCAAAAAGCTGGTGGGCAGCTGCTGAGGAAATGATGCTGAGGCTGACCTCTCACCTCTATGGGCACATGCACACAGACACCTGCACATACAAGAGGACATACATACATACATATATACATATGAACATATGTAACCCCACCTGAAAATGGATTCCCTATAAACACTGACAATAATGAAATTGGTATTACTGTGGGCTTCCACATTGATTATGTGATAAGAGCTGCCTCAAGTTTTAGGGGATTCCCTGTGGGGGATTACCCCACATGGCTGCAGTTTATATTATAGGAGCAAAGGATGAGTTCCTTTTAATAAACAAAGACAATATGTCTGGAGAAAAGGCTGATAAGTTGATTAACTGCACAGAGGCAATCACACAGTGATTATCAACTAGCTTGCCTAACTTGTGGTGTGTGTGTGTGTGTGTGTGTGAACATATGCACAGGCGTGTGTAGTGTGTGTAATCCCACAGTTTTCCTGCTCCATTTATTCTTTGATTGATACAAATTTGCCAGATGCCTCCACCACCAGCCTGCCTCTCTGCTCCTATTTGTCTGGATGCTTTAAGAATGAGTTCATATCTCATGCTCCAGAGAGCAGACATCTCGGTTCCTGTGAGAAGTGATCTATGTATGGTCCAGGTCTTGATTTGGATGAAAAATCCTATCAGTGTTCTGGTCTCATACACAAAAGATGAGTAGCAAGTGCTGAGGAAGAAAGAATGACTGGCTAGTAATGACTCTCCTAGCTAAGAGATGCCATCTTCCCCTGGGCACATGCTGAGCTATGCAGAGCTACTTTGCTTCTGGCACTGCTGCCCTCCAAGATCTCAAAGGCATCTTGTTTGTAAGCAGCATTCTAATAGGGCACTTGGCACGCTGAAACAGAGCAGTGCAAGCCTATAATCCCAATGAGCAGAGGAGGACTGAAAGTTTGAGGCCAGCCTGGGCTACATAGTGAGACCCTGACTCAAGAAGAAAAAGTGTTTAAGAAGTGTTTGGGGTTGGGGATGTGGCTAGCATGCATGAACCCCAGTTCGGTTCTTAGCATTGCATAAACTGGTCATGGTGGTGCATGCCTGTAATTTTAGTTCCCGAGAGGTGGAGGCAGGAGGATCAGAAGTTCAAGATCATTCTTGGCTGCACAAGGGGCCTAAGGCTGGTCTGGGCTAGAGATCCTATCTCAGAAGCAAAAAGGAAAGAAAAGAAGGGGAAGTTAGGTGGAGGGGGTGTCACTTAGTGGTAGAGCATTTGCCTAGAATGTGAGACCTTTGGTTCAATCCCCAATACCGAAAAAGTGAAGAAAATAAATCATAGTTCTTTCTCACTTTTCCTAATAAATCTGTGTTTGGTCTGTAAAAATAAACAACATATAAATAAATAAAAAGGCAGAAAATAAGCGATGAACCAGCCTGTCTGCAATTAGGTTTAAAAACCATCTTATAGTAAAGACAGCAAGGCTCATTCCTGTGCATGATTAAACCTCTGTTTCTCAAGGATTGGGCTGTGCCCCAGCTGTAACCATAACTACAAATGGTCCTGGACTGCCTGGTCCAGGAAACCACAACTATGCCTTTGTCTCAAAAGCTGTAATGACCATCTTGCAATCCCACCTTTGTTTCAAAAGGTTAGTATGACTTCTTTCTGTTGTGACTACTTTACTAGGGCTCTTTTGTTGTGACCACCTTCAATCATGTCTTTGTCTCAAGAGGTTGTTAAGATCCACTTGTTAGTTAGGCTTGTGTCCTGCTCCTGTAACCCTGCCTATTTCCTCCCATTTGGAAACCCCTTACCCTGAGCTATGAAAACCTTGTCTTCCTGGTGTCCAATGATGACCTCTTGAATCCCACCTTAGGGAGAGATAGCCCATGTACACACATTAAAAAAAAACTTGCTTTAATTAATTGCTTGCTTCAGTTAATTTGGCCATCATGATTTGGGTAGGTGGTCTTTCTCCTTGCATCTTTGATGAAGACATGAGAAAAGGAAGAAACAGACTGATCTTTCCTCTCTTGTTGGCATCCGAATGGATCTCTTGGGTCATGACCAGGGTTGTAACAAAGATGACCTGAAGGCTGGAGAGATAGCTCAGCAGGTAAAAGCACTGGCTGCTCTTCCTTAGGACCCGGGTTAGATTCCCAGCATCTACGTGGCAGCTCACAACTATCTGTAACTCAGTGCCAGGGGATCCAGCTCCCTCTTCTGGCCTCCGCAGGCACTGCATGCATGTGGTACACACACATACATGCAGACAAAGCACCCATGCAAAAGATGCTGACGAGAAAGAGACTGAGAGAGAGCGAGGACCTCCTCTTCCCTGCACGACGACCTTTGACATTAAAACACAGAATCAATTGTATCCTGGACATATGAGGAGAAAGAGGGCCCAAGTGAGGGGTCGTGATTTTTCTTCCCACAAGATGGTGGGGCTTTCCATCCTGACGGAGGGCAGCAGTGACTTAGCCAAAGGCACACGCCCCTCCCCACCTTCCTGAGAGAGAGGCTGGTCCTGCTGACACCGGGATGGCCATGGTTTAGGGCAAGAGGACTTTCTGGAAGGAAAAGGGCTGATGTTCATTGCACTTCTCTTTTCTGTGTTATAGCAATCAGCGCTGATTAACTATGGCAGTCAGACTAACAACTCTAGGGATTTAATAAAAGTGTCTCTTTCCATAAGTGGGGCTAAACCTGTCAGAGAAGATTCTAGAACTATGCCTCCCAATATGTAGATACTTGTAGTCAGTGAGCACTTAAATGTCGTGACTTTGTTTATTGATGCATCTATTTATTTATTTATTTATTTAATTTATTTATATTTTTATTTATTTGAGACAGGGGCTCACTGTTTAGCCCTGGTTGGTCTGGAACTAACTTGCTGTATAGACCAGGCTGGCCTTGAATTTATAAGATCCACCTGCCTTTGCCTCCTGAGGGCTGGGATTAAAGGTGTGCCCCTCCACCATCAGCTAGGTCTTTATTATGATTATGATTATGATTACTACTGTGCATGTAGACTCATATGGCACGGCATGCATGTGGTAGCCAGAGGACAACTTTGTATAGTCCATTCTTTCCTTCCATCTTTACAGTAGTTCCAGAGACAAAATTCAGGTCACCAGGCTTGCAGTAAGCACCTGTACTTGGTGAGCTATCTCACTGGTCTCACTACATTCTTTTTAAACACGAATTTAACATTTTATTTATTTATTTGTATGTACACGTGTGTACGCAGGTGCCTACAGAGGCCAGGAGTGGTAGTAAGCCACCTTATGTGGGTGCTAGGAACTGAACCGCGGTCGTCTGGAAGAGTAGTAAGTGCTTTTAATCACTGAGCCATCATCCCAGCCACCCCCTTCCCCACGCTGTTCTTAATGCCGCAGGTACCTTCTTTAGATGTTGCTGTGGGCTACTGGTGGCTCTGCCCATCAGTAACAGAGTTAGTGCCCTGTGGGTCAGATGCAGCGGGACCAGGGCTCCATGGGCATCAGCTTCCAGGGGCCATTGGCATGCAAGAGCTCACAGGGGGTACTGGGATGAACTAGCCCCTGAAATTACACCCTTGCTCGCTTCTCCCTTTCCAATACCCCATTCCCCTGGTTCCTGGACCCGTTTCTCCTGGAGGCACGTTCCTATCAAGTCATTGGCTCCCAAATGCTCATCTCACCATCTGCATCTAGGGAAACTCACTTTTAAAACATGATTACATCACTGTAGATACTGCTCATGACCTTGGGTAGTAGCACATAGAGCTCAACAGTAGGCGTTTCGTGACCACGAGGGGCCACATGTGACTCAGATCACTTGTGATTATGTCTAGGAAGTCTAAAAGAATATCACACCCAGAGCCATGGATGGTTCATTTTATTGCTCTTTATTTCGGTTCTTCCCCAAACACTTTACAGTCTCCATCTTGGCTCCTTTTCCAGGAAGTTGAAACTACCTGGTTCTCGCCATCTTCATGCCATCCCTTTGCCCTTCACAGACTATTTCAAAATCGACACTGAAACAGGAACTGGTACAACCCAGAAGCATCTAGGCCTATGTTAAAGAAAGTAGGGGTGAGGAAGAGCAAAGGGTCCCGGGGGGGGGGGGGTGCGTCACACTGGGAGTTGTCACACTGAGGGGAGTCACACCGGAGGGAGTCACACTGGTAAGTAAGTGTGATGGGATAGGCAGTGTCTGAGTCCTGGAGTTCCAGAAATTTCTGAAACAACCAACACTGCCAGGGAGAATCATAGTACAATCTACAAAGACAAGCAGCCTCTGTAAGGGAGGCGCTCACTTCCCCTTAACATAGATAAAAATAAAAACCACAAAGCCACTCTAACTGAACACCACACATGACAAACTCCACATCCCCACGGCAGCTCCCGCCCCCCCAGAGGTGCATGTGTTTTCTGCTCTAGAGCTGGAGACAGGATTTGGGGCTTTACCCCCAAGGGCAGGGGCCACTGTCTGCAGAGGCAGAGGATGACAGCTTTGGAGGCTCTGTGGCCTGACCAGACATGGTGCTGTAGGCCCAGCTGGATGGAAAGGCCAGGGGTCCGTTTACAGAAGACACACTCTTATTTCTTCAAGGCAGTGACTGGTGTCCTGGGTGTATCTGGATGGAAGGACTTTGAAAGGTGTGCTGGGGAATTCCATCTCCCAAGCAGTAGCTGGCTGAGAACTGATTGCTGAGGCTGGAGCCTGACCAGCATCCTTGGACATTGTGGCCAACATCCAAGAGGAGGGATAGGTTATTTCTCAGGCTCTGGGAAGGCCCAAATCTGGCTAGTGGCAAAGAAACTATGTAGCTGTCTGGAGGGGACAGTGTCCAAATAGGAAGGATGGTGGGAAGAGGGACCCATGGACTGGCTAGAGAATCGAGGACCAGATAAGAAATGGAATAGCATTGACAGGTGAGGGCATCTTTACATACTGAACTTTGGACCACAGATGCTGGTCTGGGGAGAGAGCCCCTAAAGGCGTGTGCCACCACTGCCTGGCTCCGTTTCCAGTGTGGCCTTGAGCTCACAGAGATCCAGATGGATCTCTGCCTCCTGAGTGATAGGATTAAGGGTGTGTGCCACCACTGTCTGGCCTTTATGCCTAATCTAGTGGCTGGCTCTGTCCTCCGATCCCCATGCAAATTTATTAGGGTACACAATATATCACTACAGCCCCCCCCCCCAAATTTGGGCAGCCTGCATCCACAGCGGGTGAAGAACTCTCTTTGGCTAAGATCTATTTCCAGAAGATTCTAAGCAGAACAATTGGACCCTCAGGGAGTGGGGACTGTGTGTCCAGGAAGCCGGGAGAGGGTGAATAAGGAATGAATGGCAGGAGGGAGGCGAATGTGATATGATGGTGCTGTCCAAGGTACACCAGGACCCTGGGCCCCGTGCTCTACCTCGGTTATCAGAGAATGGTGCTGGAAGACCCAGTGATCTCAGAGCCTCCTTTCTTTCTCCCTTCATTCTGATCTAGAACAGAGGCTGAGAATTCTTGAGGAACGGTCTGACTACATGAAGTCTGGTTTTACCTGCCAGAGCTCTGCACACTAGCCATGAGTCCAGCTATTTCCAGGGGGATGGTTGGGCTTACTGGGGATGACTCCAGTGGACACCAAGGCCCTTATCCAGGGACAGCAAGGCACAAGTACCCCCAATCCCACCCACTTCTTGAAGGGGGAGGACTTGGGGGCACAGGAAGGACCTGGAGATTACAGGGGAAGAGGGAGGGCCAGGGCCCCTGCCAGTCAGGGCACCATGTGCCACCACTTGAAGGTGAAGGGCTTTCTGCGGACGTTGGTGCCACAATGCACCTCTCCCAGGAACTTGTGGTAGGCAGAGATGTCGTCAATGAAAGTGCAGGCAAGGCCCAGGGGCTCCAGTAGGCTTCGAACATGTGTCTCCAGGCAGCACTCCTCCTCTATCTGGGGCCCGAAAGGCTTGGGGATGCCCAGGTCCTTGTCCAGGACAATCATGTTCACCTGGGAGGGGAGTGGGCGTTTAGGGAGCAGCCACTGTTTGCCTACAGGTGTCAAGCCCTCAGATCCCTGTTACTGTCCTATGTGGGAAGTGTTACCAGGATCTTCCTTTAGAGGTGGGGAAACTGAGGCTCGGACTGAGTTAAACCGGGTTTGTGCTGTGACTTTTGCAAAGTACTTGCCTAGCTGCTAAAGTAAAGGGTCTGGGCATACTTAGTGAGAAAGCAAGGTTGAGACTATCGTCACCAACAGGGAATGGAAGACCTCAGAGAGGGCCAGTGCCAGACATGAGGTCGCACAGCAACTCAGCTGGGCCTTTCTGGAACTGGCTGCATCCGGCTGGGTGTAGCACGAGCAGGGGCTGGGGCTGGAGGGTCTCACCATGTTCGGGAAGAAAGCCCTGGCCTGGCGGTCTTCATCCATCTTAAACAGAGCGGGCAGGTCAACGATGTCCCTCTCAGTCAGGGCCAGCTCCTTCTTGAGGATGTCACGGTTCCAATCCAGGCAGCGCTGGGGGAGAGGGAGAGAGGGAGCACGGAGGTTAGGGGACACACACCTGTCACTTTGCCTGCATTCCAGAGAGATTCCTACTTAGCTGGTGTCCCTGACACCTCTCCAGCGTCTCTCCACCAGGGCTAAGGGACAGTAGTAACTGTGTGTGTGTGTGTGTGTGTGTGTGTGTGTGTGTGTGTGAGATATGGTCTCCCTGTGGAGACCTTACAGAGATCCCCAGGCTGCCCTTGAACTTACAGAGATCTGACTACCTCTTTGGGTGCTTGGATTAAAGACGTGCACCATTATGCCCCCTTAATGGCTCATTTTCAAAAAAACGTCTTGAGGCCCTGCTACAAATGAACAGAAAACACTACACTCCTGCTAATGCCTGCTAGTCCAGCTACCCCGCAAAGCTCTTAGCCTAGCTCCCCAACTTAAACTTTACAGTAGAAAATTGCTAGCACCGAGCTCGCCTGACAACGGGCAGACTTGACAGTCATGTACCTGACAAACTAAAATAAACGGTGGCAAACACAGACTGAAGTCCTCAGAGTCCTTGCTGAAAAACAGACAAACTTGAGTGGCAGAGACTCAGGTGACCCTGGAGGGCCTCAGGTGTCCCCCGATTACTCAGCTAATAAGGAAGGCGAGGAGGAGCTGGCCTTAGGGATTAAAAGCTCTTTCTGCGTCAACCACTGCACCTGCCATCTGGGCTTTGCAAAGCTGTAAGATAAACTGCTGGGCTTCCGATACTCTGTCTCCAGAGCTCTTATTACAGAGCGTGGGTGTGTCTTTGTGTCTCACAGGGATCATGGAGGGACAGTCAAGGGTCAGCATCCCAGCAGCCAGTGAGGCGTTGGCACAGCTTCAGTGGGACCTGTGTAGCTCCCCTGGGGCTCTGCTGTCACCTCGACCCCCACTGCACTGCAGAGCGTGGCTGGGTTGTGCCAGATTCTCTGACCTTCTGGTGAGAGCTAATTGGTGGGCTCTTGCCACTGCTACCGCAGTGATTAGGCCAGGGGTGAACAATGACTCAGGGTTAAGCAAACTGGTGCTTGGAAACTCCCTGTCCACAGTGATCAGTTCAGGTTGACCCAAGTCAGAGTGAGATCAAGTTCTTGTTCCAATGCTGTGGGACACCTAAGTCTTCGTAGATGGTGTGCAGTGTTTACGTGAGGCTTTGAACTTCTACAGCCATGAGGGCACCTGCACATACCAATAAATACAGAGCAGGAAGAGCCGGAGCCCTGATCAGCCTGTGCCTGAGATCCACACAACCGCAGGGTTTTGTGTTGGTATAAACTTTAAACAAACTCTGCCCGACCCCGACCAAGGCCCTAGGTTGAAACTCCAGCCCCTCCCCACTTTGCTCAACTCTGTTGCCCACTATGACCCACATCCTGGTAGCAAGGGCAAGACAGGTTCTAAAGATAAAACTGCCTTGTCTGGGTTTGCACGGAGCCTCAGAAGTTGCATTTAACTCCTCACTCCCCAGACCTCCTATATAAACCCCAAGCACCCCCTTCAGTAGATACCCCTTTCCTGCTGTGTCTGCCACTCACTGTTTGAAATAAACAGTCCAGTCTGTTGAGGCCAAGCTCCAGGCTATTTTCTGTCTCTTTAAATTGCCTTAGAAATCGAACACCTTGAATTCCTTTTTGTTTGTTTGTGTTTTCTTTTTCTTTTTCTTTTTTTCCGGTTTTTCAAGACAAGATTTCTCTGGGTAACTTTGGAGACTGTCCTGGAACTCACTCTGTAGACCAGGCTGGCCTTGAACTCACAGAAATTCACCTGCCTCTGCCTCCCAGTGCTGGGATTAAATGCATGGGCCACCACACCCGGCTTCGTTTGTTTTTTCAAGACATGGTTTCTCTACCAACGTGCAACTTTTAAGACTCAGGCACCCAGACTGTCAAGCCTAGATCCAACCCCTCAAAGGTGTGAGGCGCTGAAGCCCAAAGTGAGGGGTACACTCAGGCCAGCATTGTCCTGGACGGCAAGTCTGAAGCTTTAGTGAGTTTTAAGGGGAGTTCTTCTGTGAGTGCTTGTCTGAGAGAATGCTGGTGCTCTGGACCTGTGCCCACCTTAACGGTTCATTTTCAAAAATGACTCTTGCTAATGCCTGCTAGTCCAGCTACCCCCCACAAGCTCTATTAGCCTAGCTCCCCAAGTTAAACTTTACAGTAGAAAATTGCTAGCAGCCGAGCTCGCCTGACAACGGGCAGACTTGGCAGTCATGTACCTGACAAACTGTAAAACAAACAGGGTGGAAAACACAGACTGAAGCCAGCACAATCCTTGCTGCTTTCCCAAGTCTCCTGCTGGGATCTCAGTGCCTTGAGTCCTCTGCCCCTGTCAGCATGCGAACACAGCAAGGAGATCCATCATGGAGGCCCCTCTGGGCCAGAAGCCCCAGGCCCCTGACCTTTCTCCATAGAACCAGCACCTCCCACCCCCAGGCAGCCGTGTGCCTGGCCCCTCCCGCCGCCTGTTCCCGCACCTGGAAGTACTGGTTTTCCTGTGTGAGGCTCTCGTTGGACAGGATCTTGTTGATGGTGATGCGTTTGCTGCTCATGCCCCCCAGGCCTGTGGGGACCAGAGGATGACAGGAAATCTTAGCTACCGACTGGGGGTTCCATCTGAGCCACCCAGGGAAGCAGCATACATTTCTCTCTCCATATCCACCATGGCCCTAAGCCAGGAAGTTGGGGGTGTGTGTGTGTGTGTAGGCATCTTGTTCTCTCTGGCAGGAGGAGCAGACACCTGGGTGTCCCATTAGAATGTTAGTAGCTGATCCAATACCGGACCCCGGACCCCGGAGAGAGCCTGCCTTTGACTCCAGCTCCATAGCCTTGAGATTTTAGTGACACCCAAGTGCCTGGGATTTGTCCTTTGGTCCCACTGATAGGGATGGAACCCAGGACATCATATACACTAGATAAGCATTCTGCTATAGAACAACATCTCCCAGCCAAGAAAGTAGTCTTTTGAAAGTTTAATGTGGATTAACTTAGCAGTACCCCTCCCCCTCACCGTGTCCCTATGAGGTACCAGCTACTGTTGAAGGTCAGGAAGCTGAGGCACAGAGGTTCTATGAGTCTGAGAATTCCTCTCACACTACAAGTGGCCACACAGGCAGACTGACTGCAATATATATATATGTTTTTCAAGACAAGGTTTCTCTGTGTAGCCTTGGCTGTCCTGGAACTCACTCTGTAGACCAGGCTGCCCTCTAACTCATAGATCTGCCCGCCTTGTATATTTGATTAAATTTTTTCCTTTTAAATTTTTTTTTTATGGAGTCTCTCTATGTAGTGTGGGTTGGCCTAGAACCCACAATCTTCTGAATCAGCCTCCCAGGTGTTAAGACCTGTTATATTTGATTTTTGTTTGATCTAGGAAAAGCCTGCCAGTTCTTGGCACATCCCAGACTTGAAGCACCACAGCACCAAAGAGATCAGGACTATGGGACCTTGCCCCCAGGCTGCCGCCACATCACCGCTCATCTGTATCAGTACCTCTAACCATGGAGTACGTGGGCAGCATTTGAGGCAAGTTTAAGATAGAAAGGAAGGTCCTAGAAAGCCAAGCCTCACGCCTGGCAACCCAGGAAAAACTCGCCATCAGGTTGCTAGCACAAAAGGATGGGGGGTCTTAAGTGGGTCTGTCCTTGACACCAGTAACACTCAGTTGCACTCCTTGGACAAGGAGGACGATAGCATAAGCATTAGCCAGTGGACTTCGAGCGTCAGGATACTAGCCTAAGATGTGGCAAAGAGTCACTTAAAAAAGTGCCGAACGGGACAGAGACCAGAGAGGTTATTATTCAACGCTGTAATACATTGGATTCTAAGTGGTGAGGATGACGAATAGGCTGTGTCTATTTTACCACAGTAAGAGAGGGCAGAGGTGCTGTGGCCTCTCTCACCCTGTTGGTTGGCGGGTTTCCCCAGCGGATTCTCTTTCTCATGATTAATTCAAGTGCAAAACTCATCCCCAGGTCTGCCCCACTTAGGAGGGAGATCGAGTCTCGCTCCAGGCCCTGCAGGCACCATGTCAGCTGAAACCACTTTCCTTTCCAACATCAGCGCGTTTCTCTCCCCTCTTTACATTTCTGGGGGAGGGCAGGAGGGGGATGTGGCTTAGCAGTAGCATGCATGACCATTGAGGGAGGTCCTGGCTTCCATCTCACTGTTTTGAAAACACAAGCTCCTGGGTGCAGATCACATGGCAGTCTGGGGTCCTTTAGTACCTCTCTAGGTTTGGTGCCCTTTCAAGCACTAGTTCTGAAGACATACTTCACCCTTCTCCCTTTTGGGATGACCTTGAAGTTAGGACCCTTCTACCTCCACCCCTGGAGAGCTAGGATTACAGGTGAGCACTACCACACTTGGGTCATGCACTGCTGGGGATTGAACCCAGGACTTTGTGCATGCTAGGCAAGTACTCTACTAACTGTGCATCCCCAGTGATGCATGATTTTTGGTGGTAGAGCTGGATGCTCAGAGACGAGGTCCTGTTGAGGGCCCCCTGGGGCTTCCAGCTAAGGGCCTATGATCACTCACTGTGGTAGTTTGAATATAATTGGCCCTCATAATCTCATAGAGAGTGGCACTATTAGGAGGTGAGGCTTTGCTGGAATGGGTATGGCCTTGTTGGAGGAAGTAGGTCACTGTGGGGGCAGGCTTTGAGGTTTCCTATGCTCAAAATACTGCCCAGTGTGTCAGTTGACTTCCTGTTGCCTGCAAGATGTAGGACTCTCCGTTATACCTGAAGTACTACATCTGCCTGCACACCACCATGTCTCTGTCATGAACCTCTGAAACTGTAAGTGAGTCACCCCAATTAAATGTTTTCTTTATAGGAGTTGTTGTGGTCATGGTGTCTCTTCATAGCAATAAAAACCCTAAGACAGAAGTTGGTACCAGGGACTGGGGTATTGTCGTGACAGGCCTGACCCTGCTTTTGTTTGAAGGCATGTGGACCTTAGGACTGTGGATTAGTAAGCAGTTGAACGCTTTAAGTGCTGCTTAATGGGCCAGACTAGTAGGAGCTTGGAAGACAGAGGTGCTGAGTGCGATTTGATGAACTGTGGGGCCTGGCTCAAGAGGTGCCAGAGGAAAGTATTAACATGTGGCCTGGAGATCGTTCTTGTGATATTTTGGTGAAGGAAGTGGCTACTTCTGTCCTGGTCCAAAGAGTCTGCCTGAGGCTAAAGTGAAGAGTTTTGGATTAATTCCATTGGCAGAGGAAATCTCAAAACAGCCCAGTATAGACTCTGTTGTGTGGTTATTAGTGGTAACTCTAATGAAGATTTATAGTGAAAAGGAGCAAGCTGGGCAGGGTAAATTACAAAATGTAAATTTTGAGGAGAAAAAGAGCACTAGGAAGTGGAATGGAGCTAAGGCTTATGTTCAAGGAGATAAACGGGTTAAGAGATGGAATAAAGGGACCTCGGGGCAAGACCCCACCCAGTTAAGTTTCCAACTTGTGAAAAGGAACTAAAGAAAAGCTTACAGCCAGATGTGGTGATGCACACCTTTAATCCCAGCACTGGGAAGGCAGAGGTTGGTAGATCTCTGAGTTTGACACCAACCTGGTCTACAGAGCAAGTTCAAGGACAGCCGAGCTTAGGCAGTGAAGGGAAACAGAAAGCTGGGAAAGATGTAATTAAACAAGCAGGCCATGTTCCAGCCCCAGCAAACAGCAGAACCTGGCAGTTCGGCCATGTGATTCCGGAGTTAAGGGTAGAAGAAAAAAGTTATGGAATAAAGCCGCTGAGGCCAGGCATGTGTCAGGGGGTGTCCCTGAATGGAGACCTACTAGAGAGGCCATTGGGTGAAGCTGTGAAGTTGAAGCCTGGATTGCCTTGGAGAACCCAAGATGTTAGAGATGCCAGAGTTGTGGGATACCTGCTGAGGAGAGCTGCTAACAGGGAGTGGAACCAGCCCGAGAGAAAGAAGTGTGTTGTAGTCAACAAAGGTGATCAGAGTTGGAGATCTGAAGAGCATTTTGACATCAGACATAGAGCTGCAGAGTTTGGAGTTTGCCCAGCTGGTGTTCAATCTTGCTTTGGTCTAGTATTTCCTCACTATGCTCCCTTCCCTATGTATTGGAATGGTAATATATGTCCTATGCTATTATATGTTAGAAGTATGACATCTGTTTTTTTTATTTTGATTTTATAGGGGATTACAATTAAGAGATTACATGAATCTCAGAAGAGACTTTGAACTTTGGACTTTTAAATGTTGTTGAAACTGTGATAGACTATGGGGACTTTTGAAATTGGACTAAATCCATTTTGCATTATGATATTGTTACAAGCTTATGGGGGCCAGGGAGTGGAATGTGGTAGTTTGCATGTAATTGACCCCCATAATCTCATAGGGAGTGGCACTATTAGGAGGTATGACTTTGTTGGAGTGAGTATGGCCTTGGAGGAAGTATGTCACTGTGGGGGTGGGCTTTGAGGTTTCCTATGCTCAGGAAACTGCCCAGTGTGTCAGTTGACTTCCTGTTTCCTGCAAGACATAGAAAGCTGCACCTGCAGACCACATCTGCCTGCACGCCACCATGTTCTCTGCCATGATTATAAAGGCCTAAACCTCTGAACTGTAAGTAAGCTACCCCGATTAAATGTTTTCTTTATAAGAGTTGCCATGGTCATGGCATCTCTTCACAGCAACAAAACCCCTAACTAAGACACTCACCCTTGAACATAACGGCCTCCCCATGGCCTTCCTTCTGCTTCTCTCGGAAGAGCTGGTAGCAGGCTGAGGTGCTGGCCATGAGCAGTCGAAATTCCTGCAAGAGACACCCCAGTGGATGGTACTGTCAGGGAGGGAAGGTGGCCAGGACGTCAGAGGGACTAGGGCCCTGACTGCAAAGCACTTCATGCCTCCCATGCTGAGTGTCTTGGTTTCCTGGGAGGGTCCATCTGTCTTCGGATTGTGTCTCACATTTCTTCTATCCTGGGCAATAACATCAGGTCAAAGTATGGACCCTCTGCTGGCAAGGCCTGGCAGTGCATGGATTCTTGGCTATGCAATTCACTCTAGTCTTGGGGATCAGCTCACCTTTGTGCCTGGGATGGGGACGAAGGTCATAAACTCATCTACGTGGCCTACAGTCAGCCAGTCGGAGTAGAGCTCCACGGGAGCCTGCACCTGCTGGGCCTGCAGAAAGTCACGCACCACCTTGGTCATCCTCCGGCCGCCGGACCTAGGGCAGGATTGGAGAAGCGGAGACTTTTAGCAGGTTACCCTTGTGGTTGGTTATTCCTGCACCAGAGCAGTCACAGGACGAGACGTTCAGCATCTGGAACCCACGCTGGGTGTTACCAGCAAGGGCACAAGTGGAAGCCTGAGCTGAGACCCTGGTGCAGGAAGAAGGTACTGGAGCCCTGGGTGGGAAGAGGGCACGTTGGCCACAGTCAAACCAATGTGGAGGGCATAGAGCTCAGCCTTTGCCCCGGAGTTTGCCAGTGAGTAGCTGAAGTCAGCTTCCATGCTCAGCGTGGAACTGACATGTCTGTGACTTTCATTGTTTCCTCCAAGGCAGGGCAAGGGCTCGGTACTCCATTGAGGCACAGGAAGTAGCTGCTGATTGGATGAGTGACCAGTGGATTAGGAGACGGTGGGCTAATGGTCATTACCCATGTCCCCTAGATAGTAGAACATTCCATGTGGGTCAGAGGGACTTGATACTCAAATCCTGGGTGACCTCAGGTTCCAGGCAGCTCTTGAGGAGTACCCAAGTTGCTCACTTTCTCCCAGCAACTGTTTAGATCAAGGTAGAATCTGCCTTTCATTGGCTGGGCAGAGAGTACGGTTATCATGGACAACTGAAGAAACCAGGAACTCATGCCTGCGAGGCAGGGCATCCCTTGTCTCTCTCTCTCTCCTTTCATTTATAGGCAGCCCCCACTCTCCCACTCTCCTTCACTAGGCTCCCACGCCCCTTCCCCGCCTGGCCTACATCTCACTATACACCTTCTCATTTGTGGAAGGCAATTATTGGATTGCATATTAGATCTTAATTTATACTGAGGTGTAAAGGCTAACTTGGCTTTCTTTCCACCGGCGTCTACTGATTTACAGTGTACTGCATCCGGGGATATGTCCCCCTTACATTCACTCTAGGCACATACACTCCAGGCCACTCCTAAAGAGACAATCATGCTCCTGTGCCTGCCACCCCCAGGCCCACCCCGGGTTATCTTACAGAGGGAAACTGCTCCCGATGAGGATCCGGCCAAGAGGGTATGTCTTGCCATTCACCGTCACGGGGGGACTGACCTCCAGATTCCCAAAGGAGTCGAGGCTGGTGACATTCTCAAAGAGGGGCTCCCGGGTCACATAGCCAAAATCTGGGCCCTGGGCAGAGAGAGAGAGGGGGGGTGCATCTGCCTTTAGTCTCCTACAGCCAGGAGCCCTCTTCCTCAGCAGCCATTCTATGGTGACAACCTGTGCCACCTGCAGCCTGGCGCTCTGGGTTCTCAGCCTCAAGGATGGCTGTACCTGAGCACACTGACACAGTGAGGGAGTCAGTGTGGGTGCGATGTGTGTGCACCCCATCTCAGCCTGGACCCTGCCCCCTAGGCACAGGCACACAATGTGATATCCAGATCTGGCCTCACACGTTCTGTTGACCTTCCTGGCCATCTCAGAATGTCTCTGGCCCTCAGTTCCCATTTCTGTGAGAGGGGTTTTCAACCAGGAGGCCAGAGGCAAGGTCATGAACAGATTATCCCCAGGGATTTGCTAGACTTGCCCAGAGAGTGAATTGTGCATCTGAACCCACTATGAATGACTTCTGGCATCTCCCTGCAACGAACTCAGGGTCACATGACTTGCTCTGGCCAATGAAATATGAGCAAGATGGGAGGCTGGCAGGGCCTACTTTCTCTTCTTCCCACACTAGGGGAATGGAAGTTCTCAGTCAGGCTGTAGCTCTAGAATGAGGACATAGAGACACAGCCAGCCATCAGTTCAGGCGGTGAGCAGCAGGAGAGACTGGCTACTGTCAGTTACTAGGGTTTGGGGCTTATTTGTCACTGCGGCCTGACCTAGTGACAGCTGACTGATAGTCACTCCTACCCATCCCAACGACAGCACCTGTCCATCAAGCCCACAGCTGGCCTAATTAATGGTCCTTAGTACTTCAGCAAACTGGATTTTGTACACAAGAAGGGAAGATCCTACCTGTCCCTGGATTTTAATAAAATGTAAATTTTTGATAAAATTTACATTTTATTAAAAATGTAGATAAAAATGTAGAGATCTTCTTTGGGAGTTTGTACTCGAGCAGGGAGTAACTTGCTTGACCCAAAAAAAATCAAACCAACCAACAGAAAGACCCTGTGTGGTAGGCAGCTATGGCTTACCCAGCCTCAGCTAAGAGGCTCCAGGACAGGCGTGCCTGGTGGGGTGGATGGCAGCAGCTTAGCGCTTTCTCGCCTGGGGGCCCTTGCTGGCCATGTGTGAGCTGGCCACAGGTGGCAGCTGGGGCTTTACAGCATCACACAGGGCGGCAAGCACGCAGCACAAAGCCGGGCCTGGCCCGGCCTCTGGGAACAATGCAGCTGGGCCTTGGCACCAGGCCAGCCTGGAGCACTGAAGACAGATGGAGCCCAGGGGAAGAGAAAGGACAGGGCTGGGAGCTTGGTTCTTATTCCCGCTGCCTGTGGTAGTCCTGGGGCGGTCAATTTGATGGCCCTCTCCCCCAGGGTCAGGGAAAATGGACGGTACCTACATGGAGGGCGACTGAAGGTTGTCTACAGGCTGGGGCAATGAACTGGACCATGATGGCCACTGATGAGGCATAGTGCCCATTGCCTTCTGCATGCCTCAAATGAGTAACAATCTTGGGTGACATCTCCCTGTTTTACAGAAGCACACTGAGGCTTATGAAAATTCAGAAGCCTGCCCGAGGTCCCCTTTCTGCTATGGGGGTGCTGTTCAAGACCAGGTTCCTCTGTCATCCCAGAGTGGGGCTCACATGCTGCTTCTGCTTCCTCTCCAGAGGGGACTTGGGAAGGGCCATCTCTGAATGGCCTGACATCTACAGCAGGATCTGTCCTGCACGTGACTGTGGGAAAGCCAGATCTGCCGGTGTTTCTGTAACGTGCTCCACACCGCCTTCCGGCTCAGTGTGGAGAGTGAGGACACAGAGAGGCATATTTCAGTCCTCCACATGGCTTGGAGGCCACAAAGTGGGGGCGATAATGGCCTCCCGGGATGGGGAGGAGCCAAACTGCTTTAATAAACCCCATGGCACTGAGAGTCACATCCACAGAGCCCCGATGAGCGGTGACATCTATAGACTTCTGCCTTGCCTCTTTGGAAGCTTATTTAGCTACAAGTTGGAAGGCTGGGGCAGCAGCAGGGGTTGAGGCCTCTGGACCTGGACGCTGCTCTGCTTCCCATGGTTCTCATTTCCCACAAGGCAGCTCTCCCAGTTTAGAGACGGCTTTGGACCTCAGGGCCCACTGACCCATATTGCAGATGAGAAAACAGAGGCCCCGAGTGGAAGACTAGCTATTCTCATGTGCCCCACATCACCTGACTGTGCTGTCCTCTGTCCCCACTGTCACCCCCAGGTGACCCTCAGCATCTCACCAGGAGCTGCTTAATAGGGAAGTCCTTCAGATTTCCATCTCGAGGGGAGTCCAGCACCACTGGGAAGCCTTTGTGGGGTGCCTCAATGTAGCCAAACTCGATTTCATCCTGTGGAATAGAATAAGGAGGGCTTTCAGCTGTAGTGGTACCTAGGGGTATCTGGAGCAGGATGGATGGGGGTGCAATCCCAGACCTCAGGAGGCAGAGGAGGAGACTGGAGAATATGAGGCCAGCCTAGGCTACATAGGAGGAGGCTGGAGAGTATGAGGCCAGCCTGGGCTACATATTGAGACCCTGGTATAACCCAGGCGGAAGAGTGCTTGGCTAACACACATGAAGTCCTGGGTTCAAGCGCCATTGCTACATACATCGAGCATGGTGGCACATGCCTGTGTAATCCTAGCACTTGGGAGGTAAATTCAGGAGGATCAGAATTTCAAGGTCATTCTCTATGACATGGTGAGTTCAAGGCCAACCTGGGATATGGGAGACCTTGTTACAGAACAAACAAACATGAAAAGGACAAACAAACTAGGCATGGCAGCGTACCCCTGTAATCAGAACTCAGAAGGCCGAGGCCAGGAGCTTGAGAGTGTAAGGCCAGCCTGGGCTACATAGTGAGAACCTGGCTCACAAATGAAAACAAAATGGAGCCAGTGAGATGGCTCAGCAGGTAAAGGAGCTCACTGCCAAGCCTGATGACGTGAGTTTGATGCCCAGACCCACACGATGGAAGGAGAGGACTAATTGCTCCAAGCTGCCCTCTGACCTCCTCCACGTGTGGGTTGTGATGTGTGCACCACCCCAGCGAATCGATGTAATGCGAAGATTTAACACAAAATGAGCACACTTGAGCCTCGCTTGGGAAGTGTGAATCGTTCACAGCCTGCCTCCAGTCCCCAACTCTTCTCCTAATAAGCAAATGATGGCAGGGCATCTTTCCACAGATTGCCTCTGCCCATCGCAAAAGTCACACAACAATCTCTTAGTGACACCGACCTCATTTAAAAAAACATAAATAGCTGTATCGTAAATACATTTCCTTCCAAGTAGCAACTCAAGCGTATTCTGTGCCTTTAGTCACAGACTGGCCTTTTTCTTTTTAACTGCCACACAGTACTCCCTGTGAGGATATCACCAGCCTCCAAGGATGGATACAGATGGTTTCAGTCTAGACCTCCACTAGAAGCCACACCTGTTCTCACAAGTCTCTGTGCACATGAGCAGACAGGAATCCACACACACGCAGGCAGCTGGGTACCAGGGTGCTCACAGCAAGCCTCCCTGGGCCAGAGCCCTGGCTGCGTCTTTCCCCTGGGCCCGGGCCCCTCTCACCTGGATCCAGCGGTCTCCGCGATTCATGTACTGGAAACAGACTTTCAGTTCACAGTTGGTCTTCTCCACCAGGTTCTTCACCTCTTTCAGGAACAGGTAGTTGTCCTTCATGCTGAGGAGCATCAGGAAGAGTGAGGGGGAGCAAGTGCCGCCCATCTTGGGTGGTCACAGCCGCTGGCACTCTGGACTGAGTTGTGGTGATGAAGGCCCGTCTGCGTCCACAGCCACTTTGTAAAGGCCACTGGGGCCATGGGCCACGTAACCCCACCCACTTATGCAGTTTTTATCAAGGTCACACGGGTATAAGACAAGGGAGGGACCCACTGCCCACACATGCTCTCTGACTCCCCAGATTTTAGACAGTGCTGTGCCTGGGATGTGGGAGAGCCTGACATGAAGGGTAAGGGTGGGCAGAGGGTCCCTTCTGGAGCCGCCAGTCATGCACTTCAGCTGCTTCTTGCCCTTCCTGCTCATCTTGCTGTGCTAACCAAGCACATGTTACACACTCAGTAGAAACCTGCTGGAGCAGTGAGCAAAATGAGCTGGGAACCTAGCCCCGCACAGCAGAGGCAGAGAGTGAGAGGAGAAGGGACAAACATGGCCTTTGCGGCACACAGCCTGAGCCAGGAAAAGCGGATAGATGCAGAGGCGTCATCTCAGTCCTCACAGCAAGCGTGTGGTATGTGCATTTCAGAGAAACTGAGGCACAGAGAGACCACGTGAACTGCTGCAGGTCACACAGCTGCCAAGTGGCAGAGACGGGAATTGGATTTAGGTCCGTCTGACCCTGAAGCCCAGCCACACCTCTTGACCACTCTGCCACACTGCCTTGTGGACCATGCCTGTCCCTTACCAGCACACGAACACTGAGACGGGAGGCAGAATGTTGGGGGTCATAATCCACGGTGCAATCCGGAACATCACCGAGTCTGTGAAGATGGGTGTCAATGGGATGCCCTGGGTGTGGGAGAAGAGGAACACTGGTGAGCTACATTGGGGTACTTGTGGTCCCCGATTCCCTCTCGGTGGGTGAGACCAACAACAATGCATTTACTGAGCACTTACTGTATGCTAGGAACTGTGCCAAGTATTGTTTTTGTGTGTATGTGTGGGTTTGTGTTTCTGTGTGTGTATGCGCATGTATGTGTGTGTGATGCCCATGATGGTCAGAAGAGAGCATCAGATTCCCCTAGAGCCAGAGTTACACGCAGTTGTAAGCTGCCTATCACATGGGTGCTGGGGAATGAAGTCCACTCTTCTGGAAGAGCAGCAAGTGCTCTTAACTGCTGAACCATCTCTCCAGCTCCATGTACCAAGCATTGTTGCCTGTACCAATTCATTCCCAGGAGACAGATGCTACTGTGATCCTTACTTTTCAGATCGGGAGGCTAAGAATTGTAAAGTCACATGGTTAGAAAGGCCTCTCCTATCCTTCACTCACACTCTGCCCCATCGCAGTTACCAGGTCTGAGCCAGGGGCATGGCTGCACAGGGGAGGCCCGTGGCTCTCACCTCGGCCATATACTCCAGCAGACTGACGTGGATGGAGACCAGGCCTGAGAAGCTCTCATCGGGGAAACGGAGACCTTCCACGAAGAACAGCAACTCCGCAGAACCACCCGTGTACTTCACCACGTGGTAGAGCTTCTGCCGGCCCAGGATGTGAATGTAGCGCTGACCGAAGAACGGGTCTGCAGGGGGTGGACCCGTGTTAGCACCCTCTCCCTTCAGGAGGTCAGAGAGCTCTCTGATGGGGCAAGGGGCAGAGTGACTTCTCCGTTAGACACAGAGAAACGCACACGTGGAAAGTAGCACAGGATGGTGCAGCCTGGTCATTGTCATAGTCTGGGAGGCTGTGTGGCCGGCTGGCTTCTGGCTTCCTCATCTGGAAAATGAGCTGTTTGGGGAATGAGGGTAGATGGGAACGGCATGGCTAGCATAGCAGTAGGGAGGTGTTATTCCCATTTTACAGAGGAGGAAATGGGCTCAGCAATGGCTAGGCAGGGCCTCCAATTCATGTCTAATTCCAAATGCCAAGTTCCTATTCTCTTTGTATGAATAAAACACCAGTATGCCATTTGTTTGAGAAATTCTCCTCTGTATTGTGGACGCTCCACTGTGTGGATCTTGGGGAGGAAGGCAGACACTCCTGCCCCGTGAAACTCCCAGCCCTTTACAGTGCTATTCCCTCTGCCTGGAAGACTGGTGTCCTTAATCCTTTCGGGGAGTCCTTTGTGGATTCCCAGAGAGCAAGCCAGGGTCCATGTGGACCTTCTGAATCGCAGCCTGTACAAATGCATGCTGCCAGGTGAGAGACAGCCCTGCCAGGCCATCCGCCTGTCTGGCACGTGGTCACGTTTAATAAAACGTCCACTGAATGAAGCAATGGCTCCCATCAGTCCTGTGGGAGAGGCCCACGGGGGATTCCAGGGCTGGTTCAGAGCCCATGAATCGAATTACTTGGGCCAGCATGAGCAAAGACCTTCAGGGAGTCAAAGACCACAGTGCAGCCTCTGTGTCTAAGAGGGATGCTCAGCTGATGATAAGACAGCGGATGTGGGGAGCATCTAACGGCAGTGTCATGGTGGAGATCTTGTCTGTTACTCAGGGCGGGGAAGGGCAGGGAGGCAGGGGAGACTTCTGAGCAGAGGGAAGTGGCTTTGAGACACCCCGGTGGGGCAACAGGGTGCCTGCAAGGATGAAGAGGGAAAGAGATACTTGCATTGGCAAAGGCCTGGAGATAGGACCCTACACAGTTCCCGAAGCACCTTCTTTAGGCCCTGCAAAGCTGGAAGGGCAGATCAGGCTCAGCTTAGCACTTTCAACGACAATACATCTGTTAATGACCAGCGGCCCAAGGGTTAGAACATGGATCAGGACCATTCCCAGTATACAGGGCTAAAATCTGTCAAGTCCAATGCATCCCAAAACGCAGGCTTGAGACAGCACCTGCTTTAGGACCGTGTGCTCACTGGGACCCTGATTATGAATGGCACCATGAACAGGTGACCTTCCTGACTTCCCAAGTCAGAGTGACCTCAGGTCAGGCATCATCTGGACTTGGCAAGTTACAAACCTTCTGCAAACTCCATTAACCTATCTAACAGATCACTCAGTTGCTAACTGGGGGAGAGCAGTCCCTTTCTTATTGGGTCATTGCAGATGACACAGCATCAATGGCTTCAGTAACCACAGCCATTGACGCGGGTAACACAGCTGGGACCTAAGGGTCCTGGGAGGAGAATCCGGGTGTGGCTAGTGTGCCACTCGCTGTCACTCACCACTTTGCCATCCAATGCCTTCCAGATGGGAGGCACAAAAGTGGCATTTCAGCCTCCCGGAGGTGGGGCTGAGCGTTGAGATGCATAACCCTGACCCTGCAGGTCTCAAGCACCCTAGCTTGAAGGAGATGTCCTTCTCACCCCAAACTGCTGGCAGGTGCCCTAGGACCCAGTCTCTGCTTGGATCCAGTTGGATGTGTATCTATGGTGGCTCCCCTTCCCTACCCACAATATCCACATGACACAGGCTGTACCTCAACTGATCTCATGGGAGTGGTGTCAAACACAGAAGCCACTCTGATTTCACAGAAGCTATAGCTATTGAGTTTACCTAGGCTCTCATGGGCAGAGGGAGGCGGGTCTGGCGGGAGGATGCATTCTGCACAGTGACTGGCAGCTGGCGCCTTTCTCTTCCCCATGTAGCCTATGCCTTGTGATTCACAATGCGTCTCTATTTGGGGCTGCTTTCTGGCAGTTAGTGCCAGCACCGGGCAGATTGAATTTCATGCAGGAACAACACAACCCTTGTTTCAAAGAGCCTCCATGGCTGTTCAGGATCTCCAGCTTGGTGCAGATCCCGCCACCCCCGGCATGACTGGCTGTCCTTGCAAGTACCAACAATGCACTTCTATTGAGTGGCCCCCGCAGCCTTGTGCTGGACCTGCCAGCACCCCTAGCCTCTCCTGAGCTCCAGTCATCTGCCCTGGCTGGCCAGCGCATGGCCTGGTTTGGCACAACCTTTCCAGTTGCAAAGAGATGGATAGTGTAACCGTTCTGTCTCGGCTTGCCTGTGACGGAAGGGTGTCTTGGCATGACCGACCTCCAGTGCTAAAAACCAGGGAGGTGCTGGGCAAATGGGGGCAGATTGTTTACTGTGTCCTTGGAGGATAAGGTAAGTCTCCAATTTGGGGGATTCTGGGGAGATGCGAGACTGGAGTAGTACATTTCTAGGTCCTCCAAGGAGCACTGGAGAATTCTGTCATAATAATTACCAGTTTATATAATTCCAGCCAAAGCAATAGCTACTGTTTTACAGAGAGCTTTCCATGGGCCAGCATGACAGCGGGGACCCCAGTGCAGTCTATCCCACACTACAGAGGGGCCCTCAGGGATCCCAGAGCCCAGCTCCTGACCCTGTGGGGAACTGGACTGTCTGTCTCTGCTAGGACACAGGTCATGACACTGAGGTAACATGACACATTACATACAAGGTACTCAGATTCTGACCAAATCCCCCATCGGCTCACATGGAAGAAAAGGATTTTGGACCAAAGAATAAGATTAATTGTCCTTTTTGCTGGGCCCTGGTGACTCAGAGTATTCCCCTGGGCAACTGTCTATTTGATACAATGTAGCCTCACTTGAGAAGGGAAGTCTCAATGAGGAACTGTCTAGATTGGCCCGTGAGTATGCCTGTGAACGATTTTTCTTAATTGGTTAACTGAGGTGAGTTAATGTGTGTGGCAGGCACCGTTTCATGGGCTGGACCCTGGACTGAATGAAAAGAAGAATGAGCTAAGCTGCCACCGTGGCTTCCCTGCTATGATGGGCGGTAACCTGGAACGGTGAGATGGATAAATAATAAACCCTTTTTCTTCTAAACTGTTCTTACCAGAGTATTTTATCACAGAAGCAGAAATGCAACCCAGACAGCTGGAGTCCATATCTAGTGGGAAACTGACTAGGGAGGTGGTCCCTGACCCAGCAGTCACCCTCCCTATAGGACGGTGGTCCAGCTAAGACATCCAGGGGGATCCTCTCTGCCCACTTGCAGCGGGAGCTTTCTTGCCTGCTCAGGACCCATCTCAATGGTCAATGAAGTGGAGAGGGGAGAATGGACCCAGGCCTGAGTAGACTCCAGTTAGCAAAGCAAAGAAGCATCTAGAGAATGCCTGGATGTTGATATCAGCCACAGGTCAATGCCAAGGCTAAGTCAAAGCCCAGACTGGGTCTTCCTGGTTCCCTTCTGCCGCTGGGCGACTCTCATCTGGACCATGCAAACATCAACTTCTCAGTCCCCTGGGGCAGCGGAGCCAGCCAGACTTCAACCATCTGTCAGAGCCCAGAGAGGAGCATCATAGGGCTCTGTCCACTAGTGTCCCAGCTAAGTCCCTCCTTGAAGTGAGGGTCCTGCCTGTTTTTAGTGGATTTGTCCAGAAGGGTCCCAGAGTGAGGCCCAAGACTCTGGCCTTCAGACAGGAGGTCCCATAACACCTGACAAACTGCAAGGTGCTTTACAGAGGGACTCTTCGCATGGGTAGAAAATCTTAACAGTTCTGCCCCAACCCCTCTGGGGGCTGGGGATGTGCTCAGGTGTAGAGTGCTTGCTCAGTGTGTACCAGGCTCTGGTTAGATCCTCAACACCACATAATGGGGCATGATGGTGGCATGTGGCTTTAATCCCAGTGCTTGGGAGATGGCTGCAGGAGGGTCAGATGGTCAAGGTCATCCTCCCTTCCCTACATATAGAGACCATGGAACCCTATCTTAACAAATAAACAAAAACAAAACCTCTGAGGTGACTCTCCGCTGCACTAAGAATAAAACACAAACTGTGTCTTCGCTCTGACCTCGACTCTCTAAGCATCCAACCACCTCTCTTCCCGCTGCCCAGCCTGGTCTTTCTGTTTCTCTGAAGCACTGAACCAGCCCCCTCTTCTGAGCTTGCTGTACATTATGCCCATTCCTTAGCTTGCTCCTCCCCAGCTCCTCCCCAGCTCCTCCCCAGCTCCTCCCAGCTCCTCCCAGCTCCTCCCCAGGTCCTTCTCATTGTTTCCTTTGAGTCTCATCTCAAATGTTACCCCCCACAGAAGCCTCTCTGGACCACCTAGCCAGCTCAGCCTCTGTGCTAACGTTTCCTGGGTCCTGATCTGTTCCATTTCTTCTGACATGTCTTCCTCACTCAGGGGAGGCTCCTCCAGGGCAGAGGGGGTGAGGGGACAGTTATGTTTACTGTATTGGCACCCGGGTGACTCTATAGCATAAGAAGATTAGATGAATAGCTCCAAGGTAGAGTATGGTTCATACATAGTGGCATCCAGGACACCCTGTCACCACCAGGAGGAAGAAGGGCAGCCATGGTATCGTCTCCAGGGACCTTTGAAAGTCAGAAATGCCAGACAATACCTGGAGGAAGTATATCATGAAGGCAACAGGACCCTGACTTCAAAGGCCCTTCCTCCCCTGGTCACTGAGAGAAGTATGTGGGCACAGGCCATTGAATCTCCCCGGGGGAGGAGAGATGTGTATCTGTGTGTCACTCCACGGACTCCACAGCCCTGGGCACCTGTGCAGAGAGAAGGGCAGTGGCCGCAAGGGCTTTGGGTGGGCAGGTGGGACAATGACCACTTACTCTCCACGTAGAACACGCCCACTTTGTCCGAGTCCGACATGGAAATGTAGAGGACTATTTCATAGCCGGCAGGCAGGCGGTCAGGGCCTTTGGTCCGCAGGATCATCTGAGACATGTCCTTGAGGTCTGTGGGTAGATAAAGGAGGTTGGGGGAGGGCCTGTGAGAGCTGCTCTCACCATTGCTTTAACTCTTCCCACCAGGACAAGGCGCCTCCCTCATGCATGCATCATGGGAACTACCCAGAAGCCTAAGGGAAAGGAACTTATCTCCTGCCTGGGAGAACTGGTCAACCCTTTGGGAATTTCCTTTTCTCTAGTCTTTTTTCTCATATGTAGACCAGGCTGGCCTTGAACTTACAGAGATCTGCCTGTCTTATTTATGTGTGTGTGTGTGTGTGTGTGTGTGTGTGTGTGTGTGTGTGTATAGGTCAGAGAACAGCTTGCGGGAGTCTATTCTCTCTCTTTATCATGTGGGTTCCAGGAACTGAATTCAAGTCATCTGGCTTGGTGGCAAGTGACTTTATCTGCTGAGCCATCTTGCTGGCCCCTCCAGGTTTTCCTCTACCCATGCATGTAAAGGTGCAGTTGAACTGTATTTACAGTCATGACTTCTGAGCACTGAGCATCTGAATCATTATCTCCTGCCTCGCCCTTGGCCCTGCCCGGGGCAGGACACACATGTTCCCACTGTCCCCCAGTGTGGCCCCACTGGCACCTTGCTTGCTGTAGACCTTTTCATCGCTACAGTCCTCCTTGGGCAACCAGGGTGTGTCTCGGTCACAGTTCACCAGCAGGATGGCCCCCTGGCCCTCAGGACCCCAGGTCCAGGACGCCTGTAACAGCAGGGACACAGGTCAGTGCCTTCCCTGGTTCCTCCAAGTACAGCTTCTGAGGGATAACGAGGGAGAGATGTGGTGAAGAGTACCCACTGGGACAGCAGCTGGGGCCTGGAAGGCTTGAAGTGCCCAGAAAGGACTCATGTGATCACCCAAGTTCAAGAGGGGAGAGACAGCAAGGCTGAAGAGGGCACGTGGGCCTCAGCTCTGGTGTGAGCTGACCATGCCTGGCAGAGATGGTGGCAGGAACTGACATTCTAGGACAGGCTTGAGGTGACTGATTCCAGACACGCTCTGAGCGCTCCCAAGGGGGCTGCCACCTTACTCTGCTTTCTGTCCTGTGGCCACAGTACCTGGAGCAGACTCCAACTGGATCACCCTGCTTCCCTGTTTGAAGCCCTCACTGTTGACTCAGATAAAGCCTGGATTCTCTGGTCTTCCATGAGGCTGGTGAGACCCGTGGCCTCTGCATCCGGTCTCTTCCACCTATTCTGCTCTAGCCACATGAACGTCCCAGACCTTTGCCATGCTGGTCCCTTTTTCCCAATCAGCTCCACCCTTCTTATTAGACTCAGGGCACCTGGCCCTCCTTGAAGGCACATTTCTGGTCCCCAGGGCAGCTGCCCTGCTCTGTCCATGGTCCTTTCTTGATATGTTCTTCCAGGTCATAGGACGGTCACAATGGAGTCACCTACACTGTTTTTTCCTTGAACTTTGGTCTCTCTAGGTTTTTGTTGCTCCCGGGGCCTGACCTGGTCCTAGACTATAAGAGATAAATTTCTTGTTTTGAGACAGGGTCTCACATAGCTCAGGCTGGCCTCTAATTCACCATGTAGCAGAGGATGGCCTTGAACTCCTCCTGATCTTCCTGCCTCTACCTCCTGAGATCTGGGATTCTGGCATGCATTACCATTACTAGCTAATATAAAAGATATTTGTAGGGTGGGCAAAGACACTGTGACAATGTCACTGGTCCAGGTATGGAAATTCTCACTAATTCAGGTCTACAGGGGCTGGATGACTTTGCCGTGATTGTCCCAGTATTGATGCCGGGGATCAGACCAGGGTTTCCTGCATTCAAGGGAAGCACTCCATCAACTGAGCTACAGTCTCAGCTTCCTGAGGATTTTGTGCAGGATTGTCAAGACCTACCATCTGTTTTTAAGAGCTCTCTCTTAAAAGACAGGATCTGTTCAGGTTGGCCATGAACTCCCAATCCTCTTGTCTCTACCCGCTGAGTGCTGAGATGACAGGTATGGGCCGCCTCTCTCAGCCTCCTTTAACTTGTCTGGATTTTCGAGTCAGGGTCTCACTCTACAGCCTTGGCTGGCCTAGAGCTCTCTACATAGACCAGGCCTGCCTCTGCCTCCCGAGTGCTGGGATTAAGGGTGTGTGCTACCACAACCCCTTACCCCTTTAATTTTAAAAGAAGAGGCCTAAGGGGAACAAATGCCTTCCCTGGGTGGCCTCTGTCTCCGATGCATTGATGCCGGGGAAGCTGACCCTACCGCAGGCCTGGCTTGTCTGGGGCCTATCCCTGCTGGTTTGCATCTGCACCCAGCTTTGAGCCTCAGCCTCCCGCCCTGTGAAGTGGCAGCTGACCGCTCTGGTGGACAGCTCTGGCCGCTTGCACCCTGCAGTCCCTGCAATGCCCTGGAAGTCCCCACCATGTTAGGATCGAGACAGCTTCCACCCTCAAGGCCAGTAACCTTCTTAGGGTTGTTCCTCTCCACCTCGCCGTCCCGGTCCGCATCCACATCCAGCGAGATCTCTGCAGGCAAGAGACGAGAGTGAGTTGAAGAGTCAGCCAGATAATGTGAGGCTGGAGAAGTCCAGTGGGAAACAGGGCAGCTTCCTCCCCACACACCCTGTTCACTTGGTTGCTGGGAGAGGGCCTTGCCGAGGTCATCATCTCCCACCCTGCTTACATGCTACCACCTCTGGGGAACCTCAGCAGACATATAAAGCTTTCGAAGTGGATGGGTCCCTGCAAACCCTGGTGGAGGTGGGAGGCCGATCCTCACTGTACATGTGTGAGATACACACATGCCCAAGGTCACAAGGTGGTATTAGTAGAATCAGGGGGTCACGATATTTCAAATTCCCTCTTCCAGCCTTTCTCAGGAGCATCTGTACACACACATGCCTGTCTGTCTGTCTATCTGTCTGTGTTTCTGTCTCAGCTTTCTCTCTTTTTCCTTTCTCCTCATTTTATTTTTGTTGAGAAGAAGTCATGTCTCTAGCCCCTGTCCATCTAAGGAGCCTGTGACTCCAGCTTCAGATAGATGATCTAGGGCAGGGTCCCTGCTGACCCTTTCTCTTGGAGACCTTCAGCATTCTAGAACCTCTCATGGGGAGGCTCTGTGGAGCCTGTGGGGGCAGAGAGAAGGTTCAACATGAGAGGGTCTTAGGTTGGAACTCTGGTTCTCTGGTCATGAGCTGTGTGACTTTGGGCAGGTTCCACCTCTCTCAGCTCCTATTCCCTCACATGCAGCTTGGGCTTCTGGGTTAGCAGTTGTACTAATGGAAACAGCCAGAACTACTGACTTTTGGAGCCACATCACTCCATGTGTGGGGCTGTTCTGGGTGTAGGGTGTTTAGTGGCACCCGTGGTCACCACCTGTAAGATGCCAGTAACATTTCTCATGCCTCCAGCTGCTGTGGAACAGCCTGGGGAGGTAAAACTGGAGGGAGGTAAAATTGGGGTGTTGCTGGGGAGCACACCCAGCATGAGCTATGCTGTTTCCAGGTCCTGAGCTGCCCCAGTGAGCTTGCTCATGCTAACTATGACTTCAACCATAGCAGAAGCTGGGTGGGAAGGAATACACCCCAGTCAGTCCCTTTGGGGGCATCTTTGGGTGGAAAGAGGGTCCTGATGGTACCCACCCCCAGCTGTGCCAGCCCAACAGGGTTCAGAGTTACATTCAGGTGCATCTTCTGTCCACAGTTCAATTCCCACTGACCCGGCTATGGCTTTTGTGGGTGCAGAAGGAAATGGGAAGATCATGAGGTACTGGAAAGAGGCACTTTCTGGTTTCTCATCCTCCCAGACCTGCCGTGAGCCCCATACTACAAGGCGTCCCACTGATGATGATGGCTCCCGCTGATGTACCTGCTGCAACTCAGCTCTGGGCGAGTGATACACAGCAGATGTCTCCAGGAGCCTGTGGCCCCGGAGAGAAACACAATCCCACCCATTTCAGAAAGGAATAAACTCAGGCTTTGTAGAGCCACTCAGCAGCCACCTACATGGCTCATGGTGAGGCTGGAGCTGGCAGAGGATTCCAGTGCAGAGGTGAGGCCCTCTAACCGCAGTGAGAGGCCGAGGTGCAGGGACAATGTTGACTTTGGCTCCCAACTTCACCAACTTTCCAGCCCGCCACACCCCCACTCCATGAACACAGTGCTCTGCCAACTGCGGACACTCTCCAGGGCTGTTCTCCCTCTGAGAGCTCCAGGAAGGAGACCCACACTGCCACACAAACCAGGAGTCTGAGGCCACCCAGCAGGGAGGTGACACTGCACATACCCGAGTTCTTAGAGTGCAGGGTGGTCCTGACTCCAGACATCCGTTCTGTGCTACTCCCCCGGCTGGTCCAGTTGACCCCTGGCTGACCCAGGCTGACATCATACCTGGACAGTGTCCAAAAGCTAATCTCATCTTAAAGTCCCAACATTTGCTCCCTGAAGGACGTTGGCCACATCCTCACAGTGGAGCCCTGTGACTTCATTTCTAGGCCACAAGGGGACATTGAAGTTCCTTATGGTGGGTCTCCTGTGTCTCCCATGCAGGAGGAGGTCATGAGAGATGATGTAGTGCTTCAGGCCGTACTGAAGGAATGCCCCCCTCTCCCTCCCTCCCTCCCTTTCTCTTTCTTTTTACTCCTTTTTGTAGCCCTGGCTGGCCTGAAACTCACTATGTAGACCAGGCTGGCTCGGAAGTTGCTATGTAGACCAGACTGGGTGCTGGGAATTTAACCAGGATTCTCTGAAAGAACAGCCAGTGCTCTAAACTGCTGAGCCATCTTTCCAGCCCCTATCTCCCTTTCTGATAGGGTCTGGCTATGTAGCCCAGGCTAGCCTTCAACCTTCTATCCTCCTGTCTCAGTACTTCTGAGTACTGGGATTGCAGATGTGCCCCATTAAGCCCAGTT
>CABHPQ010162075.1:0-13596 GCA_902168405.1 Peromyscus aztecus | reverse complement strand
TTTTTTTTTTCAAGGCCAACTGCTTCCAGTGCCTAAGTAAAGTGCATGGAAACCGCCAGACCCTTTGATGAGTCCTTCTCTGTAGCTGGAGAGTTTTCTCTCCAGGTCCCACCAAGCCCAGGCAGTCTGACAGCCCACTTATAAAATAAACACACAGATGCTTATATTATTTAAACTGTTTGGCCTAATGGCTCAGGCTTCTAGCTATCTAGTTCTTACATCTTAAATTAATCCATTTCTATAAATCTATACCTTGCCACGTGGATCTCGGCTTACCGGCATCTTCACATGCTGCTTGTCATGACGGTGTCGGCTGGCAGTGTCTCCCTCCGCCTTCCTGTTCTCTCAGTTCTCCTCTCTGTTAGTCCTGCCTATACTTCCTGCCTGGCTGCTGGCCAATCAGTGTTTTATTTATTGACCAATCAGAGCAACACATTTGACATACAGACCTTCTCAGTGCCCTGGCACCTCTTTTCTTCGTCTTCCTTCACTAATCCAGGTTTAGATCGTCATAGCTATGCATAGCAACAGCACTGGTTGAGTTTCCTAAACCTTTTTCAGTCTGTACCTTGAGCTCCTCAGGAACTTCCAAGGACATGCATCCTGAGGCCAGCAGCAGCCCCAGGTACATAGTGCGGCTCGCATCCCTTCATGCTCTAACATTCTAAAGGCTACATTTCTTGTTCTTCCTCTAGGCCATTCCATCAACAGTGGATTCCCCCTTCCCTGTTCTCTGTATAAAAGATGGCGTTTGAGTGAGCAGCTCAGCCTTCTCTCAGCCTCTGCTACTCACCTATAAAACTGGAGGGAAACATTAATATAAATAATAATTTTGTAAGTCATCAGGGAGGTGACTCATTGAAAATCTCAGGACAGTGTTTGCAACAATATGAGTATTTTGTAAGTCATGACTTCAACATGTCCTCTAGTCTCACCTTTCCCAAGGATTAAAAAAAGAATCTCACTCAGTTGAAATGAAATTCGTTTTCTGCATTCTTTCCAACCCTCTGTGTGATTAGTCATTAGTGGTGCTCCTTTGGTGTGAGCATTGTCGTTCCCTGTGTGTGGTATCATTCCCCTCTCCAGCTAAATGGCTAAGAGGAAGATGTCCTGTCCTTTCACACCAGGTCTTGCACATTTTGTGTTGATTAATAGATTAAAGTGATGCTTGTCATAACAGTTTATTGGGGTTGTCCAAGCAGAGAATATAGATGACAACAGGCTGCCCAAACAGCTGTTCCGGGATCAATGGGAGTGCAGTGACCACAGGAGGCTTAAACAAAGTCCCTCCTAAGATGGAACAGAGCCATCAAGTCTGGGAATTCAGCATGTCTGGCAGCTTTCAGTAGTATACAGTGAGCAGGAGTCAGGGAGCTCACGTTAAACAAAGACTCTGGGCTACATGATGATGTGTGGGGTGTTTACCCACCAACCCCACAGCTCCCCAGAGTTTTCTTGAGTGTGGGCAGCAGGAAATATTAGATAGAAGGATTTATTGTGGAGAATCTTGTGGAGATAAACAGAAAATAAAGGATAGCCTCGAGAGGGCCTGGAACCTATTCCAACGGTCCCCGACTTTCTCTGCCCCAGGGTTTTTATAGAGAGCAAATGACCTCCTCCCCCAGCACAGCCAAGTGCAGACCATCTCAGACACCTGCACTCAGGCCTGTGGTCCTAATCATCCTCTATGTGGACCTGCTGGGTAAAGCCACAAGGAACCCGAGAACGGGCTCCCACAATGATGTTCAAGAGCAGAACTGTAAGGAGAAACAAATCTTGCAAATAGCTGCAAAGGAAATAGGCATCTTTAGGGGGATTTACAGTGGAATGGGATCTGGTGGTTACAAACCAACTGTAATCTACAGTTACACTCAGAAGAACTATTGAATAATTAACAGTAAAGGCCATAATACATTGTATAGGTGATGGCTATCAGGGACCTTCAGAGGGGAAACAAGAAAGATCTTTTTGTAGATCCCATTAGTAAAAATGATACATTCTACACAAGTACATACATGCATATAATGTTTTAACTTGTCTTTGTGTGTGTGTATATGTGTGTGTGTATGTATGTGCATATGTTTTCTTTTGTGCATATATGTAAACATGTGCCAGTCATATGGAGGCCAAAAGATAACCTCAGATGTCCTTGCTCAGGTGTTATCAACCACATGTTTTTGTTTGAAAGAAGAGTCTCGGTGGCCTGAACATCCCAACTAGGTCAGGCTGGTCAGCAGTCCCTGGGGATGCCTTCCCATCATGGACACCCCAAGAGTATGCCGCAATGGCCATCATTTTTTACATTAGTTCTGGGGACCAGACTCAGGCTCTCATGCTTCCAAGGCAAGCACTTTGCTGACTGTACCATTGACCAATGCTGCTTTAATGTAAAATGTTTTAAATTTAATTATCCTTACAGTCGTATTTGTGCCACTTTTTCTAAGAATTAATAATGTTTGCACGGATCACAGGGGATATGTTTGCAATATGTGTAAAAGTGGTTATTTATCTAGAAATTACTTTATTTAGAGGAAATAGCCACCATGATGAAATTAAAAGGGGGCTGGATTTAATCATAGCTTTATCTCTTACGCTTATTCTTACATAGTTTGACCTGCAGCCTCCCCATTAAGCCTTGCAACAGATTAGATTATTCATGCCTTTAAAAAGTGCCCACTGTAGCACTTAGACCACAGGAATGCTCGAAGTACCTATTATCCTATGTACTTAGTGAGGAGTTTGTTAATGTTTCATGTAGTCACACTGATGAGAAAGCTAGTACAAGTTAAGAGTCACTGTCTTTATCATAGGAAGCACAGCTTCCTAAGTAGGAGTAGAAGTCTGGGGAGCAAAGGCATGATTTCCTAAACTCACATCTGAATTTGTGTGAAATATTTGACTGATTAGATCATCAGGAGGATGGGAATTGTGTTAAGGAATTAACCTGTCTTGGAGTTTGGGTTCTCCTCACTAGAGTAAGGCCAGAAAGCAAAAAACATCTTTCTCTTGGGATTAGGTAGAGAGAATAAGCCAGTCGAAGAGACCAGATTTTAATTAACTAATGAATGAACCATGCAATGGGTTCTGAGTCCTTTGTTTTTATTATGACTTGAAAAGTAGAGTGAAAATGAGCAGAAAAAAGACCAGGTGGGAATAAGAAGTGTGAGAGGCTGAGATAAAGGACCAGGGAGGCTCTGAAAGAACTCACCTATGAGTCAAGCATACACGAGGCTCTGAGCTTTCATCCTCTCTCTCTCTCTCTCTCTCTCTCTCTCTCTCTCTCTCTCTCTCTCTCTCTCCTGCAGATGCTAAGCAACTTATATTTGGGTAATCAAATGGAAATGATGAAATAAGTGTCTCATTGAGGCCATGCATTTGCAGACATGTTGCTCGATGATCCAAATCTAATACTCATTGGCATCCTAACAAGATGACCACTGTGAGACAAACCTTGTCTGAGAATAATGTCACTTTCCACTGACTGCATTATCAAATTCATAAGGCAGCAGTGTACAATGATCTCATCTGCATAGGAGCACATATGAAATTTAGAGAAAAGGAATGAAAATACAGAGGGAGGACAGTGAGTCTCAATGGGTTTGTAACTTTTAGCCCTTCCTTACAATCCATTTAGAACTCTTTAGTTTCCTTCAAAACACCCCCTCACCTCACAGCCGGGAGGTCCCACACAAATCTAAACAGTGGTAGATAAAACTCTGAGTACAGAAATAAATGAGTCTCCAGTAACTTTTAAAAATTCAATTAGCCCTATTCTTGCCTTTTAATTTACTAGTTAGTTTGTATTGAGAAACTGTCCAAAGTCTGCACTCAATCATGTGTATTGGCCATAAAGAGACAGGTGTACATGCAAGAGTTAAATTTGACTTTTGTTACTGTAATTTTTGTGACAATTGGAGGAAAGGAAACTTAGTCAAGTGAATCAAATGACTCTTTTTTTAGAGGAAAATAAAAATCTATTAACTCTTTCAAGGAAATTTAGAGTTTGAAATGATAAGTGAGATACATAGCCCCTCAATCAGTAGGAAGAAATGCCTGCACAGAGGAGGGTATGGGACACATGGTCCTTCATTGTGTCCTCTCCTTTGACAATAACATTTAACAACCAAGAATCCTGGTTGTCCTGCTCTGTTGATCTAGCAATCTTGCTGATATAGTCTGAAAATAGAATTTCCTCTTCTATTTCCAATGGATAGATGGTGATATTCTACAGGTTCTTACCTAATTCTAGTTTTCCACCCAACACTTAAGACACTTAAACTGTGTTTTACTTAACTTTGTAATTTTTGCATAATGTCATACATGAGCACTGTGTTTATATCACTTCTGTCCCTCTTTCTCCCTCTCCAACTCCTCCTATATCCTCAACTTCCTCTCAAATCCATGACCTCTTCTTCTCTATTGTTGTTTTGTATCTGTATATATGTGTGTCTGTTCTGTCTGGTGTGTGTGTGTGTGTGTGTGTGTGTGTGTGTGTGTGTGTATGTGTGTAGAACCTAATAAGTCCATTCAATGTTGCTTGTATGTACATGTGTTTAGGGCTGACTACCTGGGACTGGATGACCGGAAGGGCTTGTCCCTTGTGAAAACATTTTCTGTCTTTCAGCATCCACTACGTTCTTCATCTAGAGAAGAGATCTTATGAGCTTCCCCCACCCACAATGGCATGTCAACTAGTGGTGACATTATCGGATGCTTCAATAATTCTAGCTTTAAGTATAGGGTTTTTTTCCATTACGTCTTTAAAAAGACATCTACAGCTAGAATTTCTTTTATTGCATATTATTTTATCATGACTGAATTTATTTATACTTATTGGGATTTAGAAACAAAGGACCCATCAGGATGGCTCAGTGGATAGGAACTTGCTGCTAAGGCTGATGACCTGATTTTAATCCCCAATACCCACACTGTGGAAGGAGACAACCAACTCGACAAAGATATTCCCTGACCCATGCACACTCCATGCACATGCCAGACACATACACACAAAGAAAAATGAATGATAGATGAAAGGAAGAAGGGCAATAATCGCTTTTAAAAGATTTAAAGGTAAAGCAGTAGACAGACATTGCTCATTCCAGGACACCCAGAGTAAAATACATGCCTGAAGTTGTACATCTTTCCAGTAGCCTTATCAGACTACAACCAAATAGATTAACCAGCTTTCAGATAAGTAATCCATATCAGAATCAAGAAGCAATCTTCAGGTAATCTGAGGCACAGCAGCCATTCAGTCTCAAACATGGGCTCATAAGACTACTGAAGTCTTCATTGCCTTTCAGAAGAAGCAAAAGTATATTGCAACTTTGGGTGGTGAGCAGAAGTTGATTGTACAAGATGAAAATATAAATTTTAAAGATCAAAAACCAATCTTACAACCCAAGAAAATTTTCCCATGAAGATTAACCATTACAAAAGCTTTACCACAGTAGTTTGCAGCCACGGAGAATTCTGCCCAAATACAAAGGCAGATTGCCCACGTATGACCACGTATCACCCAGCTACTCAGGTTGGAATGAGAACAATCTGCAGGCTTCCTAAGAACTTTCAGTATGTTGAGGTCAGATAAGAACAGGGGTCTGCATGGAATGATTTGGGCGGTCTGGGTGGTTATGATCCTGTGTGATCAGAGCACAGATGAGACCACCTACTGTACTTGGAAGAGGCAGTCATGTTCTGATTGCATTGCAAACTTCCCGGAGGATGGTTCAGTGAATTAGCCTCCTGCAGCCAGTGTGAAATCGAGGCTGAAAAGCAGCATAGCACAATGCATTCCTCTCCATGGTGGTTGAACTCATGCCCGCCTGTGTTTACCATCTCAAGCAGTGGTGGCTGCAGATCCTAATTTCTCCCCATTCTATGATGACCTTGGTGGTGACTGCTAAGTGGGGAATAGAAGAATAAACACCGCCTGAATTTACATTCCTTATTTTCCTCAGTGGCTATTAAAACAGGGAACCCCTCAGAAGCATTGTCCGCCTCCTGGGCCATGATCTACATTTATTCTTCCACTCCCTCCTGACCTTGTTTCCTGTATCAGAGCTCTCCTCTATGGTTCTTGTGGCCTGAGATGCTCTTTTGCTCAGCCAGTAGCTGACTGGCCCCGCCCTCCCCTCTAAGCATCTGTTCAAGTGTCCCATGCTTAGTAATGCCCTGGCAAACCCTAAGATGAGATACCATATGTTGGAGGAATCCCTGCCTTCCCTCACTCTCTTCCCATGTTTTCCTTTTCTTTTGGACACTGATCACTGATTGCACCATGTACTTACTTAGTATTTTTTTTTGTCTCCCACTACAATAAAAGCTACCCAAATTCAAACACAGGCTTATCTTCACTTCTCCATTTCCAGAGCCCAGAACTAAGCCTGGCACATAATAATTCTTCCAAATAAATGAGAAACCCTTATGGGCTTTGGGTACAATGTAAATGTGCAGGTAATCACAGGTAGAAGTTCTATATAAAATAAATGCTAGAATATATATTTTGTAAAACCCACAGTGCACTCAAAATAAAACTTTCAGTTTGGAATTGAGCCTGCTCTGAAAATCTATTATTAATATTTCAGCAGGCATGAATGACATCACTTTCATAAAACAATGTAGGCTGGACATGTAAAGAAAAGTGAGAAAAACATGAGAAAGAATGAAAGAGCATTCCATGCATTCATTTTACACACACACACACACACACACACACACACACACTATTTCTTTTTAATCCTCGATGGAAATCACTCTAGAAAAACTAAATGAGAAAAGCAGAATAGTAAACGGGACTTGCCAGCCAAGGTAGTAGTTCTCATGATGCAGGAGCACGGTTATCATTCCATCAGAATCACACCCTGCTCGAAAGGGCTGACCCCTCTTAAGGAGACCTCTATATCAGTGCCAGCCTCTCTGATTGGCCTCATGATTGAGTGCTAAGACCTATTGAATGGAAACAGAAGGATTTTAGGAGAAATTTCTTTAAGTCAAACTTCTTAACCTTTGGTACAGAGGTAGCTTTGCACATAAGTGAGTTTCACAGTTTCTGATGCTTCCCAGGTTCCTGTCTCCAAAAGAATAGTTCTTGCTTCCTGTATAATTTCTCCTTCTCCCTGTTCCTCCTGCCCCAGTTCAACTCCCTCTTCTCCCATCCTGTCTTTCTTCCCCCATTCTCATCCAGTCAGCGGGGTGGACTCACCATCTCTCATGGCCCTACGCATCCCAGGACAAGGATATGCCATATGTTACATAATTGTCTGGTGATGATCCCAGAGAAAGCATCGATGACAACACTTTAAACAGAATTTAGAGCTGTTCCATGTGGGCTTGGAGCTTCGTTGGACTTCAAGAAGAGCAGAGGGCTGGACTGAAGGATATTTCTAAAGGAGTGTTTATCTAGCCTCTAGGGCAATGGCCAGGATGTATTTATCCATGATTTATCACCTCTTACCCTGAGCCTGGATTTGCTTCATTGGCTAATTTAGTGTGGTCTTCCCCAAAAGCCAAGCTGATCCAAGATTCTCTAAAGTTTTAGAATATGCCTGAAGTGTCAGGAGGAGGCCCAGTGTCCTCAGTGCTTCTTTTTCCACCCTTAATCTAGTCACCCATGAAAAAAGATCACTTACCCTGATGGTTTCAGTAAATTTTAAAGAATTATTCAGGAATTTGCATTTGTTTCCAAGTAAGAGAAGCTTAATTACGCCAAGGGTATGCAGGCCCCAGAGGCTCCCCGCAGTGCCATATAAGAGTTCTCATAACCGAAAGCAATATTTAAAATTCCTTTCCCTGTAGTTCAACGAGATGCTGTATCCTCAAATTCTACAAATACTCAAGGCAGACTTTCTTCCAAGGCAGGAGGCAATATTGTTTGGAGACATGATTTAATGTATAGGGCAAGTTACTGAACCTTCAACTCTAGTACCTTTTTTTTTTCTTTTAATGAAAGATTTCAGGAGTAGGTGGACAGGAAGTCTCAACTCCCATACCAGAAAAGGCAAAGTTTACAGACGTTCAGACATTCATGATGATTAGAACAGAGATCTGAGGGCATTTCTTTACCACAGAATCCACTTGCTGTCCTGCACTCCCAAGTATTTTCCCAGCCAAACCTAACAAGAAGCATAGTTGGGGAGTTGTACTTCCTGAAAAGGATAACCAATCAAGAAAAGGGCATGAGGAAATAGACACTTCCTTCCTCTAGTAGCAAGAGTTGACTCTCCAGTACTTCAGTGTTCATAACTGCTACGTTTAGACAGCATTAAGCATTTCCTTAAAACATTATTTTTTTTAGATCATGAAAGTGTGCAATCTGAACTATAAGATAAAAGGTGCAATACTGATACATAATCAGAGGCAGGACCAGGTATAAGTACTAACCTCTACCTGGGAGTGTTGGGAAGGCTTCAATCTGAGGAGACATTTTCATAGGCCTTGAAAATGAGTAAGAGTTCAGCCTGGAAAAGAAAACAAGAGTGGGCTTTGGTATTGAAATCTAAACTTAGAAAAAAATCTCTGAGCACACATGTAGCTTAAATTAATCTTTGTAACTACTGCCACACCCATAGAATAATAATGGTGTGGGGGGGGGTTAGTTGATGGCAGAAATTGAATAATATGGTAACATCAGTCCATAGGCTCAGGATGGAGAGGAGTATGTGTAGAATCACAAGTTGAGGAGTAGAATGTGCAGGTGGCTCTGAAGATCTAGGTGCAGAGAGAAGTAGGAGAGCCAAGGGAGATGACTTGGGAAGAAGAGCAGAGTCCTCTTCACAAAGAGCAGAGTCCTCCTCACAAAGAGCAAGGCTTCTCAGGCTGCAGAAAAGAATGTGAGTTTATCCTGCAGTGCAAAGACAGCCCAAGGAGGATTTGCCAATGAATGACACCAGAACCATTCTCAGATTTTCATTAAACTGATATTTTCAGACAACACATGGATGCAAGGAAATATTTTACCATTAATTCTTTGCTGTTTTAGAAGCACTTTCCCTACAAGTAGTTCAAATTAATGATGTTTTGCTTGAAATGTTTACAGCAAAGCATTTGTACATTGATTTCTTTCAAAATTAGTTTTTTCAACTCTAGTTTCAAGATTTCAAAAGACAAAATGATGGAGCTTTATACTTTGTTCCAAATACGTTTTGGGTATGTATTCCTGATAAGGTGTATTAGTTCTCAGGGATGCAGTGACAGGGTCACAAACTGGGTTGTTTTAAACAACAGAAAGTGACATGGGAATGGCTCAGTTGGTAAAGTGCTTGCCTTGGACATCCAAGGACCTGAATTTAGATCCCCAGAATCCATATGACAGTTGTGAGCTGTAGCAAAAGCAACTTCAATCCTAGCATGCCTCTGGGAGGCAGACTGGAGAACCACCTGATACTCATGGGCCAGCTAGCATGAGGTATGCAGCCATGAACAGCAGGGGAGACTTGTAGCTGGAGAGTTTCTCTCCGGGCCCTGGCAAGCCCCAGCAGACCCTGAGCCCATTTATAAAATAAACACATAGATGCTTATATTATTTAAACTGTTTGGCCTAATGGCTCAGGCTTCTTGCTATCTAGTTCTTATATCTTAAATTAACCCATATCTATTAGTTTATAAGTTGCCATGTGGCTCGTGGCTTACCTGTACTTTACATCTCACTTTTCATGGCGGCAGCTGGCAGCGTCTCTCTGCCTCAGCCTTCCACCTCCCAGCATTCTCCTCCTCCTTGTCTTGCCGACACTATCCTTCCTGCCTGGCTACTGGCCAATCAGCGTTTTATTTATCAATCAATCATAACAACATGTATTTACAGCATACAGGAAATCAAATAAGGTGTCAGGTGGAGGAAGGATACCCAAAGTTAGTCATTGCACGTATGTCATGGCTTGTGCACCATGTATACCCGTGCACAAATAAATAAATGTGGTCTTTATTAAAAGGAATAAGCATATGTACCTCTGACTGAAGACTATGCTATGTACATTCTCCTCTGTATACTATAAACTTTAGTAGCTTTGTTAGACCCCTATGGTGTATACTCTATCAGCATATCATGATCTAGTGTCAGAAGGTTAAAGAAATAATGTTATGAAACTCAGTATTTTATTTAGGGTTAATGAGAATACCATTTATTCTCTTAAAAAGTGTAGTTTCCCATAGGAATTTTTTTTCCCTGACTCAGTATCAAGAATAATTGCATTGTGATTCACCATCCGAGTACTTTTGTGTATGAGGAAATCACTGATAATGTTTCTGGTCTGGAAGGGTGGGTTGTATGTTTGTTTGTTCCCATTGCCTGGGAAGCCTAGAACTACTTCTGGATCTAAATCTCCAAACTGACCTAAACCTACACAGAGCCTCTTCACAGATTCTCTGGTCCACTTCTTTCTTTCATGGCCTCCTTCCTCACTGAAACCATTCCTCTCTCTTTTTTGAACATAGATAGTCAAACTCAGCTTAGGCAGTTTTGCTTGCTGAGTGGTTTCAAAGGGACCACAGCCACCTGGAAGTTCATGGATGAAGCTTCTCCCAAGAAGGACAGGAAGTCTCAGAAGATACTTGTGTATTTCTGTCTTCAGTGGGTCAATATAAGGCACGTTTGTCCTCGGAGACCTTTTGTAGAAACCTGACACATGAGTGAGCGAGAATACCTCTGTGCTCTGTTCCCTTTCACAGCAACATTGCATATGGTAACCCGTCTATGCTGTATCGTATCATGTTGCTTCCCTGGTTTCCACCATCTCACTTTGGTTTCCTCCCTTGGGTTGCTTCAGGTTTCTGTTGACAAAGTAAATTATTAGTGCCTTAGTCCACACTTGCGGCTCTGCTTTTTAAAAACTTGGGCTCAAACTAATGTGCCAGCATTTGTTACAGGCAGAAATTAGCCTTTCTTGCTGCTTCTATATTGGCTGCCTGTTTTACAGATGGTGGCTGCCTTTTTTGATCATTGAACTGGGTCTGCATTGCCAAGTATTTGTATTTGGCAAAGACTTTTGCTATTGATGCCTTTCTTAATAGAAGGCTGAGAGTAAGTACATCTCCACTGTTGTCCCCCAATTCCAGCATTTTGACCCCAAGTTTCACAGGAACACAGGCAAACACAGAAGCGTGGCTGACTATAACTGCTGTTAATAAAGTTGAAATAACTTGTCAGGCTTCCTCTAGGAAGGCAGAATTTTTCTCTGGTGGCAGAAACTAGAAGAAGTGCCATAAAATCAGAAGTAAGCTGTGAAATGCACTTTAAGTTAATACGAAAGTGTGTTGTTCCATTGACCTAGCATTCTGAAAAGCATGCAGTGTTGTCCATTGAAAGATAATAAAACTGTGATGGGAATCTGTCTCTAGCAAAAGGGAAGAGGGAAGGAAAGGTTTCTGTCTTACTATTGTTGATTATTTTGCTTCAAAATGAAGGAGACAGTTCTGTGTAACCTGAGATAGAAATAAAACCTTACACTGAGTGTTAGAGGCATGCATCAATTTTGCTGGTAATTCCTTCTTAGCCACCCCAAGGATAACCCCACTGGGAGAGTTTTAAGTGTGCCTTTAGATTCTTTGGGGCCCTGAAATTTCTTTACCATATAGTTTCTTATAATTATCTTGTCCTTTACACCATGCTAATAAGACCTCTGTGAGAAACATATGTCTGTGTGTGTTTGATACAAGAGAAGTTTTATTGTGACCCCCACAAGACTGTCTTTGCTTGATGCAGGAAAAACCTAGTATGTTGTTTCTTCTTCTAGATTAGTTTAACCCTATTGCATTTGTAATGTTCAAAAGCAAGTCACAGTAGGGGACAGTTGGTTTATTTTCAAGGAAACTCATTTTCCCATCTATATCTATCTCATTTACTTTTTTGAAGGGAAAAGAGGGAGGAAGAGAATGGGAGAGGAAGAGGGGAGAAGTGAAAGGGAGGACTATAAACAATACAAAGTAGCAAAACTTAAGTAGAACCAAATCCCTTGAGTCTTCAAGATCCAAGCCATGCCATAGGGGAAAATATTCTATAAAGATTCATTCTAGTAAAACATAGAGCCTTTGGATGCAAGTTAGAATTAGTCTGAGGTCATTAACTGGAGCTCATCATATGGTGAGTGTCGTGGTGCACACCATAGTCACAGCACTTAGGAGGTACAGGCAGGAGGATCAGAACTTCAAGTGTCTTCCTTGGCTGTCTATCCAGCTCAAATATACTCCGCTCATGAGGCTAGATTTGTGCCGAGAAAGTGCTGACTTAGTGAAAACTTGGTGACAAGGTGCTTTGTCCTGCTGTGAAGGCCTTTGAAGTAACAAGACCTCAGAATATACCGGGCCTGGTTTCATAGTCTCAAGAGAAACATTTGATTGAGATCTGCTCACTGAGACCTTGGAAAGCCAGGCTATGAGATTGACTTTGGAATGAAAGGTCTAGTTGTGATCCCAGCACAATCTGCCCAGCAATCTGGGGTATGGCACATCATAAATCTTCCTGAGTGCTGATTTCCTCAGATGTTAAAAAACAAAACTATGCACATCTATCTCATAAAGTACTTGGATCCCAAGGAAATACTTTGAATATACCTGATAGGGAATGATTTCATGGGATGGGGATGGGTTTTCTCAATCTGTTTTTTAATATGTTTTAGCACTAGAATTTCAAGACTTATTTAGCAAATGTCTTAAAATGACTTAAAATTAATACCAATTAACTTATAGATCAGCAAACTATTATTATTATTATTATTATTATTATTGGTAAAATTAAGACACTATCTTGAGGTCTTAATTAAGCAAATTAAGGAAGGCAAAAAGATAGAATACTAGTCCTCGTTGGTCTCCTGATCACAAAAGATTGTTTCTACCTGTATTCTGTCTCTTTCAAGATGAAGTTTAGTTGAAAAATCAGTTCCCGTGCTAAAATTCACTGTTGTAAATTGATAGTTTCTATGACCTCAGCCTTCAAACCAGCAATGATCCTTCCTACCATGTCATTTGCATTTCTGGAGGATCTAGAGGGCCACCTATCTCAAGAATATAGGAAATTCAAGTCCATGGTACCACTCAAGTATAAAAATAAAGACTGGGGGAGAGTTCTCAGTCAATAAAATGCTTGTCTCATAAGCCAAGGGACCTGAGTTCAAGCCCCAGAACCCATGTAAAAAGAAACAAATAAACCAGCTGGGCATGATGACACATGCTTGTAACCATAGTGTTGGCTTAGTGGCCAGCAGCCCAGCTAAGCCACTGAGAGACAATGTCTCAAAAAAAAAAAATGGTCCATAGTACCAAAGAAACAACACTAGAGACTGAAACTGATCTAGAATGCCCTCCTCCAAGGCCCAGGTCTTTCTCTCATGTGTTCCAGTCCACCTTCTCCTGTAACCTTCTTTTCTACCCGTAGTCCATGAGTAATAACCTACAATCCATCTGCCTGCCAATCCACTCTCATTCTTCCCCCTCCTTGACCTTGATCACCCCTTAATTTCAACTCTCCTCACTCTCAATTTATTTTCGTCTATCCTTGCTTACGTCCATTGCTCTCCATGGCATGCCCGTTCCACACCAGTTATCCTGAAGGTGATCCTTTCTTATTCTCTCATTTCTTCTGCTCTATTGTATACCCTCAAATGA
>CABHPQ010162072.1:0-40273 GCA_902168405.1 Peromyscus aztecus | reverse complement strand
TCACCCATGTCAGGTTTATTTGGCAATTCAGAAAGTGAAACACAATACACAGACGTGCGTGCACGGACACACACACACAGACTTTCTTAAGTGGGCAGATGTTTAAGTGGAATTCTCCTGATATCACCTAGTATTTTCACAGGTTCACCAAATGTCAGAATTATAAGGGACCACACTAATCATTATTACAAAGCTTTAGTTTTTATGGCAGAAAAGAAAGGGTGTGCATAGCAGGAAAGTGCTGGCTTTATATCACACAGCATCTTAGTTTATCAAGAAGTCCATGTCCAAGAAGCAAGTCTCTTTTAACTGGAGAAATGTAAGGATGAGTTTGAAAGGATAGGCAAGGTTACAAAAGGAGAAGTTTATGGATAAATACAATTATTTTATAAGGGAGATTGTGTTTGTTTTATTTTATTTTATTTTATTTTCCTTAAAAACTTATCCTGACAGGTGAAAATTTCAAAGTATACAGTGACTTTCAGTTATCCTCTTTGGGCATTATTGCTCATTTGGTTAGAGTAAATGGAAGTGTCCATTTGGCCGGAAAAAAAATCAATATTTCTATTTTATTTGCATTATAAAGATAGTGACTAACACAGATGAATTTTGAGGTCGCAAAACCACTTAAGAGACTAGAGAGATGATTCAGTGAGTGAATGCACTTGCTGACATGCATGAGAACCTGAACTCAGATGCTAGCACACACGGAAGAGAGGGGTCTAGACACTCATTCCAGCAATGAAGGAGACACAGAAGGGAGGATCCCTGGGCTTCTGGCCAGCCAGCCTAGATCAAAATAGTGAAGAGAGTTCAACAAGAGACCCTGTTTCAAAGGGACAAGCAAATAATGTTAAACAAGGATTTTGAATTTCTTCTAGCCTCCACAATCACACACATGGGCATAAAATTTCCATCTCAACACACACACACACACACACACACACACACACACACACACACACACACACACATTTATTTAAAAGCTCTTAAATGCAATAACATCAATCATTAATAAAAAATGATTATCTGTACATCATTCCATTGTCTCCAAGTAATTTCCATTTTTATACATACAGATCATGTTTTATTGTTCAAACTTATAAAAGATGAAAAACTCCAGTGGGGAAAAATATAGATCTGGGACTCACAATGATATAGCATATATATGTTGGTTGTGAACAAAATCTGTGAATTAAATTTTGTGTTATGGCCATTCATGGTGGTGCACAGCCTTTAATCTCAGCACTCAGGAAATGCAGGCAAGAGTATCAGGAATCCAAAGTCATCCCTGGCTACACAGCGAGTTTCAGGATAGCTTGGGCAACGTGAGACCCTTTATCAAAAACTTACAATAGGAAGCTAGAAAAGCCTGTCAACTATTGTTTATGGAGAATTGGAAGACAGCGAAATCAGATAAGAGTCTTAATCTGTTTCTTTGTCCCTTTTATGGACTTTCAGTCTTGTATGGGTTACTTTTCTGTCACTATGATAAAAAATACCATGACCAAAAGTTTATTTTGGCTTCTGTTTCCAAAGAGCTCAAGTACATAGTGGTAGGGAAGGTGTGACATGCTGGCAGGAACAGGAAGATGGATGGTCACATTTTTATCCATATGCCAGAAGCAGAGATGGAGAATATGAAATGATATTAAGCTATAAACCCTGAAATCTCACCCCTCAGTGACATGATTCCTACAGCAAAACTGCACCTTCTACAGATACCATATCCTCCCCGAAGATCATCACTAACCAGGGACCAATTGTTCAAATACATGAACCTATTGGGCAACAAGTCTCATTCACATCACCACAAGTCTCCTCACAGCTATTGTAACAAAAGTATATGATGGCTCCCTGCCCTGCCATGTTCATAAAATCAAACTGACCACAAATCCCAGAGTGTAAATGGGTATGAAAATGGATGATAATGAGAGACGTTTAGAGACCAGGTACACATTTGAACTGATTAAAAGCCCTCTTGTTTAAAAAATGTTATATCTTTCCTCAGAAAGAAATGTTTTTTGATGAGATAAGAGTATGAGTACATACAGGTGCACGTTTGTTTATATGCATGCACATATATATCTTAAATAAAGGGCCGCAGAAACTCTCAGCTGCTCTCTTATATTAAAAATGTAGTTATTCAAGGTAACTTGAGTATTCACACAGGTCAGCAATGTGATGCAGTCTGAGATTTGACAACTCCCTCGATAGTTCTAAACCCAGAGTCCAGGTGATGAGAAAGATTACCGATGTTCAAATTACTTTTGCAGCTACATTTTTAGGGTTTTCAAATTGCTGCTTCCTAACATTCACAGTTCTCTGCAACCATAATACAACTCCATGGGATTTGAGAGGAGATCAAAGAAATAAGAAAGAAATTGCTATTCCCCAGTTCTTACCACTAAAAGATCATTGTGTGTCAAATCACTTTTAATGTCCACAAAGTCAGTTCCATATACACAAAAAACCATTTTCATTAGTAAAACCCAATACCTTCTTCCTCAAAAATATCTCCACTCCAAAGAGGAAAGACACTCTGCTGTGAATCTTAATGGCTATAGATATTAGTCTTCAAAGGAAATTTCTTAACATGTAAGTACCGTTCCCACTGGTTACTGAATGTGTGTCTTTTGTAAGGGAAGCTTGCTCTTTCAAAACCTCCACAACTATTTAAATAATTTAGGAAAGTACAGAAAAGTGGACCATTCCAAAGAAAGGAGTTTTCACTTTGGAAATAAGGCTGGTTGGCTGCATGTGTATCATATAATATCTTTTATCTACAATCTATGTTGCATATGTGTGTAAATAGAAGAGAGGACAAAATCAGTTCTCTTGATACAGGTCATACTTTCTGTTGTATTTTATTCTCTCCCTAACTATTGCAATAAGATGCATATGGTGACCCCCCAATCATCACTATACAGTAGACATTGGACATGATGGCCAAACTGAAAGTGGGTATGAAAGTATGTCTTCCTGAGAAAATATCAGGAATTAATACATACATAAGTTGATTGGATAATCCTTACCTAGAAGGCTACAAAGAAATTCTAGGTTTTCCTCAATGCTTCTTATTTTGTTAATTTGTCTTTAACAAAATACAATCATTTCACATCATTCTAAATAAAAAATAAACAATGACAAGCCATTAAAAATGAAAAGTAAAATGCAATGAATTATTGAATTGCATATTACTGGTGACTTAGACAACATCTGTGGGGTTCCCCTGACCCCACTGAAAAATTGGGCCCACCGCCTGCAGTAGACCTTGGCTGAGGAGGGGTAGTATACCACTGGCCCATCATCCAGACTGCAGATACCCAGAGACAAATCAGATGCAGTGGGTAGCCCTGTCAAGCAGGAACTCATTTATTAAGCACCAGCACACCCTTTATAAAGAAAGAAAAGGGAAAATTATGGGTGATGTTGCTCTGTATGCTGTGAATGTGTTGCTCCGATTGGTTGATAAATAAAATGCTGATTGGCCAATAGCCAGGCAGGAAGTATAGGTGGGATAAGCAGAGAAGGAGAATTCTGGGAGAGGAAGGCTGAGTTAGTAGATGCCAGTCCGCCATCGAGGGAGCAGCATGTAAAAGCACACAGGTAAAGCCACAGAACACATGGCAACATATAGATTAACAGAAATGGTTTGAGTTTAAATGTAAGAGCTAGTCAGTGATAGGCCTGAGCTAATGGCTGAGCAGTTTTAATTAAAATAAGCTTCTGAGTGATTATTTTATAAGCGACTGTGGGGTCTGTGGGGCTGGGCAAGACCAGAGAAAACTCCAGCTACAAACACGGAAAACATCTTTCAAAAAATTATTCTTCTTCTCTCATACAATATATCTGGACCAGGGTTTCACCTCATTCCACTTCTCCCAGTCTCCCCACAACATCCCCTCTTCCTCAGATCTACTCCCCTTTCCATCCCCCACCTCCAGAAGAGAGCAGGCCTCCCAGGGACATCAAGCAAACATGGCACAACAAGATACAATAAGACCAGGCACAAACTCTCACATCAAGGCTGGGGAAATATCTTAATTGACTAGAAAACACAACCAATGAAAATAGATGCCATTGGCAAAAAATGTTTGCTCTCAACAGATACATGGATGGAAATAGCATTATATATTATTGTTTAAATGTTGCCTTTTGCCACTCTAGCAATATTATGTATTATAACTGCATAAAGCAAGTAAGTAGATAGAAATAAATAATGTTCAGTAGATGAAAATAAAAAAAATACATACATTTGGATTGTACATGGTGAGAAATTATGAAATAATTTTTCTTACAATGCTCCTTACTTCCGTCTTATCATTCGGCCAGGGCAGTGGTGAGATGACAGTTTCTGACGACCCCTGATGAATCAGTGGCTTAGCAGCCCCAGACCTTCCCTCACCACACTCTAACGAAAGTCAGACCAACTGTACCAGGGCTCACATCTCTGGAGTCTGGCCAGAAGAATACCTCTGTACTTTATGGGAAAGCTTTACATCAGAATCCCATGCAGTGTGTGGTGAAGCGAAATGTTGGTTGGAGCCAGAGTCCTTAAGGAAATGAAGAGAAATTACAAGCAGCATGTGCAACACTGGGGAGGACTCTCCTGGGATGTGACCAGAATTTGCATGCTAACTTCCCAGAGGTGTGGCCCACAGATATTCCCTAACCCGTGAAAGAAACTGTGCCTCCACTGACAGGACTGACATCTATGACCCAGCTGTCCAACAGACTTCTCAAGGGAATGATGATCATCTGGGACTTGGGGAAATAATGTTCAGAGGGTTGACACTGGAAACATCCACCAGGTATGACTAAATTTAAATGTTGCACAGATCCTTATCTTTCTCCTTGACATTCATTCTCCCTTTATTTAATATTAGGAGTCAACTTATTATACTAATTCTGTCCTGTTCTGTTTGGCACCACTAACACATCTTCTTCCCTTCTTTCCTCCCTCCATCTCTCCTTTCCCCCTTCTCTCTCTCTCTCTCTCTCTCTGTCTGTCTCTGTCTCTGTCTCTGTCTCTCTCTCTCTCTCTCTATATATATATATATATATATATATATATATATATATACATATATGTGTGTGTATATGTGTTTCTCTCTCTTTCTTTGCTCTTTTCTTATTTTTACTCCCTATTTCTTTTTCCTTTTCTGTTTTACTTCCCATAGCCTTTCACAAAGAATAAGGATGATCTGGCTTGCCTCTTGTTTTTAGTATTCTGAAAGGCAGGGCCTTTAGATGACTGGATTTTCTTACCTCTCACTTTTCATTCAATCTTTAGCCAAAACTTCCTACTTGCCCCTACCATTCATCCCTTCTATTTACTCTATACTTTTCTACTTTTTCTCTATAAACCTGATATCTTCCCTAGTCTTAGTCTACTTTTCTCCCATCCCCATTTATACGCACATGTGCTGGTTAGCTTTTCAATCTTTATGGGCGACGTTGGTGAGAAACCTCAAAATGGATAGCTACATCACACACATGATACATACCACATACCATTCACACATCTTACATAACATATACATACACCAAGCATACAGATATCATTCAAAAATAGCACATATTACACACACACATTAAACATGCTACATACACAATAGGCAACACACAAACACACATACACATATCTCACACATAAACAACACATAATCCCACTCCGCTTCACACAGACACATGAAATGAAATGACAACTTGGACATCAAATTGATGAAGGGCCATTACATTCAGGTTTGTAGCTGAAGTTTTCCTGTGTCCCACCTGGCCTGCAGTCAGGACAAATCTCTCTCATCCTCCAGTCCCGCAGCTGCTCAGACCCAAATAAACACACAGAAGCTTATATTAATTATAACTGCTTGGCCATTAGCTCAGGCTTACCACTGACTAGTTCTTACACTTAAACTCAGCCCATTTTGTTAATCTATATGTTGCCAAGTGTTCCGTGGCTTTACCTGTGTGCCATTACATGCTGCCCCCTGGATGGCAGGCTGGCATCTCCTGACTCAACCTTCCTGTTCCCAGAATTCTCCTTGTCTGTTTACCCCACATATACTTCCTGCCTGGCTACTAGCCAATCAGCTTTTTATTTATCAACCAATCAGAGCAATACATTCACAGCATGCAGAACATCCCACAGCACAGATGCAATCTTTTGACATTATGACAAGAAACTGTTATCAGTGAGGTTCATGCTTTGGTGCCAAAAAATTGAATTCTAAAAATAATCACACACACACACACACACACACACACACACTCTCTCTCTCAGAATGTTTTAACTGGGTATACAATTTTGTGTTGGGTTGCATACATAGTTATCCAGGGTTAGACAACCCTGAAGGCTTAGATCATGAATTTTGTAAATATGGTGCAATAATACTTGTGAGAAATAGGAATTATGTTTGTATATTTAATAACACTAAGGGATTAATATTGCTGGGATGTGATCTTGATAATGTGGTTATATTTTCCTTATAAATACAATTCTGGACTTTAGAGGTTTGTAGCTGAAGTTTTCTCCAGTCCTGCCCAGCTCCCACAGCCCTACAGCCACTTGAACCCAAGTAAACACACAGAGGCTTATATTAATTAAAACTGCTTGACCATTAGCTCAGGCGAACTATTGACTACCTCTTACACTTAAATTAACCCATAATTCTTATTTATGTTTAGCCACGTGGCTTGGTAACTTTTCTCAGTTCTGCCTTCACATCTTGCTTTCTCTGTGTCAGCTGGTGACTCCTGACTCAGTCTTCTTGTTCCCAGAATTCTCCTTTCTGCTTATTCTGCCTATACTATACTTCCTGCCTGGCTACTGGCCAATCAACATTTTATTTATCAACCAAATTAGAGAAACACACATTCACAGCATACAGAATGACATTCCCCTCAGAGGTTTCTATTCAAACATTTGTGTTTGAAATGATAAATACTTTGGGACTTGTTTTAAATCTATACAACAGTGTCTGCAAGACCTTAAAATTGGGAGTTGGAGTGGGCAGACAGGGGATGAAGTGAGACTAAGACATATTAAAATGAGTTGAAGGTAAGTATTCAATATAGGAATCTCTCCAGTTTTGTATATCTTTAAATACTTCTGTGACTAAACAGATATTTTTAAGTTAAAACCAGCGTTGAACAAAGATCCATTAAAATATTGTAGGATACTAGTGTATTTGTAAAACTTTTAGTGTAAATGACAGGTACCAAACTCAGATTAAATTAAGGAAAGGATAAAGTAAAGAAAAACATCAAATGCATTTATATCTGCTACTAAGAATTCCAAGGACAGAGCTGCATCCAGACCTCTGAAGATGTCAATATTGCTCTTTCTCTTGGCCCCTCCACATTTCAGTCTTCTCTATTTTTCTCCACCAGACTCCACTTTGCACTGTATTTCCTATTCATTCTCCCCTGCATAGTCAAGAATTGACCATGGGTAGAGGGAGAATAAGCCAGGGAGTGAAACAGGTTAGTCACCCAGTCTTACGGCTTCCAGCTACAGTTGAATTAAGTGGGTCACACATCCCAGTCATGGCCCAATCACCTCCAATACAGATTAAGAATCCTTTTATTTTAACATTTATTTTCTTCTTTTCTTCTACAAACATTACCCATATTATTTAGCTCCATGATGTGAAACACAAATATTTCCTCAAAAATTTTAAATAAAGATCTTTATAAAACACATACTGGGGTTTTATGTGCATATATACATGCAATATACAACTCACCTGAAAATAATCACCCTGCCTTTAAAATTTTACTAAAAGGAACTAATTCTACTGAAGTAGATTTACACACATTAAAATGCACAGGATTGAATCATGTAGTTAAATGAGTTTGAGAAATGCATGTTTACATGAAATGCACACCCTGATCACAATACAGAACATTTCCACTACCCTTACAAGACTTTCTTGCTAATGCTTCCCAGAATCTTCCAATGGCAGGCAACCACTGTTCAGATTTATCATACCACAGACTAGTGTTCATGTTCTGTGAACTTCCCAAAGATCAACCACTTTACACTCTTAATAACTCTAGCTTCTTTGACTTAAGGTGAGCACCATGAGACTCATCTAATTTTTTTTGTTTTTACAATTATTTTCTTACTTATTGTGTGCTCTTGTGTGTAATTTGAGTATGTATATTATGTATGTGCATATCATGCCAGGGGTATGAAGGTGAGAGTAGCACTTGCAAGAGTGGGTTCACTTTTGTCACTACGGGGGCTTTGGGAATTTAATTCAAGCAATACAGTGGTAGATACCTATGCATTCTGAGGCATCTCACTGGCCCACAACTTTTCACATATCAGTAATTTTAAAACTATTGTGCTATTGAGAAAACCACTTTAAAAAATATGCCAGTATGTTTTTAGGATAGGTTTTGTGTATCTAATCCCCTCCTTCCCTGGATTCTTCAATATCCATCATTTTCTTTTTCCATTGCTGGGGGTTGAACTCCTGGAGGGCCATACACACAAGAGACAAATACTCTATCCATGATCTCTATCCTGAGTCCTAAAATGCCTGTCTTGTATGTTTTCTTATCAATTTTCTGTTCACAACTATTTAGACTACCTCCTATGCCTTAATATCATAAAATAATGCTGCCATAGACGTCTGAGTGTATTCATTATGTGCTAGTCTTACATCAACTTGGGATACAAACTAGAGCTATCTGAAGGAGGTAAACAATTGAGAAAATGCCTCCATGAGATCCAGCTGTAAGGCATTTTCTTTATTATTATTATTATTATTATTATTATTAAGAAATTTTCTATTCATTTTACATGCCAACCACAGATACCCCCTCCTTCCTCTTCCCTCTCCCCAGACTTCCTCCCCAATCCTCCCCCCACTCCCCGCATTCCCACCTCCTCCAAGTCAAGGTCTCCAATAGGGAGTCAGCAGAACCTGGTATATTCAGGTGAGGCAAGTCCAAGCCCCGCCCCCCTGCACCAAGGCTGCACAAGGTATCACATTTTAGGCACTAGGCTCCAAAAAGCCCACTCATGTACCAGGGATGGATCTTGATCCCCCTGCTTGGAGGCCCCCCAAATAGTTCAAGCTAAACAACTGTCTCATGTATCCAGAGGGCCTAGTCCAGTCCCATAGGGGCTCCATAGCTATTGGTCCACAGTCATGGGTTTCCACTAGTATGGCTGGTCATCTCCACACGTTTTCCCATTATGATCTCAACATCCCCTGCCTACAGAATCCCTCTTCTTTCTCATTGATTGAATTCCCAGAGCTCAGCCTGGTGCCCAGCCATGGATCCCTGCATCTGCTTCCATCAGTAACTGAATGAAGGCTCTATGATGACAGTTAGGGTATTCACAGAGTAGACTAGTCCAGGCACCCTCTCGACCATTGCTAGTAGTCCAAGGTGGGGTCATCCTTGTGGATTCCTGAGAACTTTCCTGGCACTCTGCCTCTTCCTATTCCCATGATGTCTTCATTTATCATAGTATCTCTTTCCCTGTTCCAGCTTGAACCTCACATTTCCTTATGTTCTCTTCCCCCATTATTTGCCCTCCATTACACTCCCCCCACTCTCAGTTTGCTCATGTAGATCTCATCTATTTCTCCTTTGCCAGGCTTTCTATGTGTCCCTCTTAGGGTCCTCCTTGTTAGCTAGCTTCTCTGGAGCTGTGGGTTGTAGTCTGGTTATCCTTTGCCATTACATCTAGTATCCACTTGTGAGTGAGTATATACCATCTTTGTCCTTCTGAGTCTGGGTTACCTTACTCAGGATGATATTTTCTAGTTCCATATATTTGCCTGCAAATTTCATGATATCATTGTTTTGGTAAAGTACTTCTACACAAGTATGAAGACCTGAATTCAATCCCTAGAACCCAGATAAAACAGAAAATTGTGGTAGCATATGCTGTAATCCCAATGCTGGGACAACAAAGACAGGGAGATCCTTGAAGTTGCTCCTCAGCTGCCAAGCATAACCCATGATCCATAGGTCCATGTGAGAGACCCCTCTCAAATAAGAAGGAAAATAGTTCTTGAAGAACAACACCCAAGACTGACATCTGGCCTTTACATGCATATGTATTTAAGTACATATTCATCCACATACAAACACACATACACACAAACTTTTTATTCTATTTAATCTAACTGTAGTGGTTAATCTCCATTGTCTAACCAAGTGATTTTGAAAACACATAGAGAGCATACCCCTAGACATATCCAGAAAGGCGTTACTGAGGATTGAAGGGCCACTTAAACATGGGTGACATAATTTCATTGTTGGGCGATCTAAGTTGAACAACAAAGGAAAAGCAAAAACCTGCTGAGCACAAATATTCTCACTGCTTCCTGACTGCAGGTGATGCAACATGATTTCTACCACAATACTTTCTTAAACTGTCATTTGAAATACATATCTTCTCTCCCACTTAACTTGCTTCTTGTCAAGTATTTGTTCACAGAAATGAGAAAACTTATAAGTTAAAAAAATGTAATTTAAATAGTGCCATGTGGCTAAATAGGTGACATACTGGAAAATGAATATTTAGAGTCAAGCAGGATGAAGAGGTTAGTCTTAGGTTTTTGGAATAGTGGTTTGTCACTGGAAAGACACTTAAGATTTTACATGTCACATTCGGCATCAGACAATTCCACTTTGGATTAGGCATAGATGGGGTAGGGTTAAACAGAAGTTTGGGAATATCATAAGTCAAGTTACTGAAGCTAACCTAGTTAGAAATGATGGTGACATGAGTCCATGTCCATAGAAGCACTGAAGGTTGAAAGAACCATGGCAAGAATTGAAGTGGAAACACTGACAGGAACTGGAAACTTAGTTGATCACAGAATTAGAAAAAAAAATCAACTATAAATGTCAAATTTCTTGTTTTCACAGCAAGATGTATAACTGTTCAATGTTTCTAATGGAATTCTCAACAAAGTCACATGGAAAATTACATGTCAACCATGGGTGGTACTGGAGACAGTCAAGTTTCTTTGAGTCATAGAAAGATTGTGTCTGGGACCAGTTTGTCTTGGGATCTAGAGGCCCATCTGTTACTTCTCTGGTTTCACCATGGCTGGTGCCAAAGGTCACCTTGGCCATTCACATACCATCTTCTGCTAAGTCACATTGGTGGTGTTCAGCACAATGGGAATGGAATGACCTGGAGAAACATGCAAATATCTGGGAGCTCTGTGTTGATACAGGAAAAGTCTGGGAACTGGGTGCATCCATTGTTTAATGTTGCAGGCAATTAGTGAGCAGGAGCAGCTGCTGTGGTTAAACTGCTAAAAATGCCAGAGCAAGTGAAGCAGAACATATGGGATAGGTTTTAGCTCCAAAACACTGCTTTGAGGATAATATTGACATGATTTGCCGATCATATTTCCCCCTTTGAAAGTGATTTGCATAACCCTTCCTAGAAATAGGCTCCATATGTGTTTTAGTATTTTGGTGGAAGAGGTGTAAACTCAAGCTTTTTGAAGGAAAGCCAGCTACAAATCTCCTTCTGGAGCCAGGAAACATCTATCTTCAAGAGAAATGAGGATCCTCAACAGAAAGTCAACCAAGGGAAGAGGGGTTGGCAAATGGATATTTAGTGGAAACTAAACACGTTGCATTGACCTTAGAAAGTATTCTAGATATGTATTATCAGTCTCTTTTCTCTAAGAATAGACTCAAATCATAGAGGGAATTATGCTCATGTTACACAATTAGGAAGTATCAGATCCAGGCTTCAAACCAGTTTTATCTGAAAAAAAAAATGGTTCTTCAAAGGCAAAAGTAGCCCATCTGGATTTGAACTTGTACAGTAGTTCTGAAAATATTTTTCCTTGTTCAATAGCCTAGATTTCATATGAAAATGTTCTATAAATATGATCATCTAAATTACCACACTGGACTTGGGTCAGAAATTCTGGAGTGACCCAGAAATCTATGTTTTAACACACATTCAAGAGACTATGATTCATACTCATGTTTTAGGAGCACTGTATGGGAGATATTTAATGAATCATGTAACAGTCAGCTGTCCAAAAAGACTACAGCTAAGAGGATAAAGTAGGAGAAGAAATTTAATGCACATTCTTCACAGAACGTAATGGTAGAAAATTTTTTTTCAGAGATATATGTTACTGAAGTATCTGCAGCCTAATTTAATGGAAGGAATGCTAGACAAGTAATGCTTAAACCTTATTTCCAGTCCCAGATCTAAAGCTAGTGTACAGGATGGCTTTGGGAAAGTTGCTCAACTTCTGTACATTTTCTTTTCAACATTACTCATAGTGATAGTACTGGTGAATAGTAATAGCTGGTACATATGTCCCATAGAGTTTCCACCATCTTTGTTTTGTTTTAGAGGTAGATGGAACAGGAAGTCAAAAATGAGTGCATTTGATTAGAAAAAAAACTCAAATATTTCTTCTAGATTGACATGCTGAGATATTTTGCATATAAATAAGACGAAAGTATTCCAAACTTTAGTAGCTCTTCTTTTCTTCACAAACATGGCTATACTTCAGAACTACCAAGTAGCTTAATGGAAAGATTAAAAAATATTTCTAGGCCACTCTACATTGCTTCTATCCTACCACCCACACATCAACATATTCTGTAGGTTATTCTAGCAGATTTCTGGAGTTGATAACCACTGCTCTAAACTTCAAATTATTCAAATTCATTTGCATTTCTATGTAAATCAGTCTTCATTGTTTTAACAAAATGCCTAACAACTTAAAAAGAGGGGTTTATTTATCTCACAGCTTCCAAGTCTTTAATCCATGGTACTCTGCTTTCATACGTGATGAGTATAACCTAAAGGCAGAGAGGACATTGAAGAGCCGAGGTGCACATCCAGGAATCAGAGAGAAAGATGGAGGGACTGGGGACCCCATAGATCCTTCAAAGATACCTCTTTCATTCAAATGTGTCTCATCTTCTAACTTTCTGACATCTTCTCATGATTCCACCAATTAAAGAGAGTGATTCACTGATGATGTCATAGCCATTGCAATGCAATCACGTCCCAATGGCTCATTGTCTCACAGCCAAGCCTTTAACACATGAGCGTTGGAAGGACATTTCATATCCAAACTATAACAAGGATTCTCTGTTGCCTATGGGGATAGTCTAGTTTATTGAGCCTGGAACTCAAAGCTTTTGTCATGTTCTATTCCTTCAGTATATTCCCTGATTCTGTTCTATTAATGACAATCATAAATCTGACTGATGCAACTTGGACTCCTCACTTTCCTCCAGTTACACTGTGAACTCCATATTTTGTCCTTTGATTTTGTCTTCTTTCCTGCCATCATAAGCATCCCTCTGTCACATCATCTGGTGGATGTCATTCCTTTTTCTGAAGTCAGAGAAGGTTTTCAACATACCCACTACTATATTATTGACTACGTAAGAGAAAGTCAAATAAATTTATAATAAAGACAGTTACAATCTTATACGTTCTGAAGTTAAATGGCTACAGGGTCAGTTAATGGCTCAACAGTGTCATTAAAGACTCAGGTTCATCCGGTCTTCCCCATCATCCAACTTAGAGTAACTTCCTCTGGTAAATTTAAAACATCTACTGCAGTTCTGAGGGTCGCTTGTTGATATCAACAGTGGGTCATAAGATCTTCTGTTGTTTTTTATTCCTTCTTAAGAACAAGGAAAACTTTGTAGGAATCTACCTATCAGACCTTTCATATTCCACTGTCTAAAATTATGTCACATGCCTGTTCCCAAAACCATTCACTAGCAAGGGTAATTCAATGTCTGTGCTTGGGTCACTACAGTGTTCCCTCAATGAAACTCAGACTGGACTTAGTAATAAGAAGAGGATGTCAATGAGAGGTCTAAGATAGACTGAGCTGCTAACTCCTTTATTCAACAAATCACATCATTTCCATCTATACAATAAAATCTGTTCCTGTGACAAGTTTCCCTTATTAAATTCAAGCCTCCTGGAAGATGGGGTTTTATATGATGATGAAAGTCATGTTTCAGATTCAGATACACCTGTATTTGAATTGAAGCAACAAACTCATCCCAGTTTGCCCAAAAGTTTATTGATTTCAATACTCAAAGTCCTATGTACACCCTCAGAAACTTCTTACTCCTGAGCAAACTGGGACAACTGGTCATCCCTGCCGAAATCACATGTACTCCCCTTTAATACAAATACTGGTAGTCTGCTCACTTACTTGCCCAATGTTTCATTCAAGAACTACTTCTTGAATTTCCATCCAACATGTGCCAGACACTATTCAGAAAGCTCTTGTTTGTCTGAACACTCTGACATTATATTAGTTCTCCCATTTCCCGAAATCATGCTGAAAGTGCCCTTGGCCAGCCTTGTGCATGACCCTCTCACTGCACCCCATCACTCACAGACAACGTCAGAGGAAGCCTGGCCACCTGACGAATGCTGCTTGGGAAATCCCCAGGAGTTTTCACACACTGTTTCTGGCTTGGAAAACAAAACACCCATAAAAACAGCCAAGGGTCCTGATCTGCTCAGAGAACATGATGTCCTCTCCTGTTTGCAAGGCCATTTCTTGGACAAGCAGCTGCTCTGTTTGCTATGTTTGCTGGACTTTTGGCCCTGCACAGTCACTATGAGGCAAGGCACATCTCAGACAAACGAGCCAGTGAAATGAGGTAATTGTGGCTTTCGATGAATACTATTTCTGTATCCTAGGCAATGCTGGCTGGGATATGGAGAACAAGAGGTAGTGTATCTGACACATTATGGGCTCTCCACTAAATGGAGATAGATAACACAGGAATGGGAAAGTCCCCTTCCTGTACTATTCCCTGAATGATGAGTGAATGCATCATGCAATCCTATTCTCGGTTGAGACCTGCTCCATGTGGGAAATTCCTTCCAACTGCCAGAATCTGTCTACTCTGTTGCCAAAGTGATTCTTAGATTTGAATTCATATAGCTTTATGGAACCTAATCTATAAACCAATTATGGTGTGTGTGTGTGTGTGTGTGTGTGTGTGTGTGTGTGTGTATGTGTGTGTGTGTATGAGAGAGACAGAGAGAGAGAGACAGAGAGAGACAGAGAGAGACAGAGAGAGAGACAGAGAGAGAGAGAGAGAGAGAGAGACAGAGAGAGACAGAGAGAGAGAGAAACAGACAGAGACAGAGAGACAGACATCAAGAGAACTTTATCTTCACAGGGACTTTTGGAAATATACCATTAGTATACCCACTGTAAAGAACAACAAAACATGAGTTAACATAGAAGAAACCCTCATCACATAAGTAATCTATAAAGAGGATGTGTAGAACTGAAGTGTTATAGCTAGAGTTAATTGTATCATTTCTAGGGGGATCCATAAGTGCTAGGCAGACACTTGGCACACAGACTTACATGCAGGCAAAACACCCATACACACACACACACAAAAAAAAAAAAAAGAAAGTAAAATCTTAAAAATAGAAACTTGGTCTAGTATGAACCTTCAGTAATCTACAGGACCATACTTTTGGTTAAGAATTGTTGTAAAAGGCCAGGCGGTGGTGGCACACGCCTTTAAGCCCAGAACTTGGGATGCAGAGGCAGGCAGATCCCTGTGAGTTCGAGGCCAGCTTGGGCTACAGAGTAAATTCCAGGAAAGGCACAAAGCTACACAGAGAAACCCTGTCTCAAAAAAAAAATGTTGTAAAAGGTAGGGGTTTTAATCAGAGTTCTACTGAAGTCCATTGTATTTTTATCTTAGAGACCTTTGACATCCATTTAATCTTTCCAATACCCAGTTTCTTTATGAGTAAACTGGAGATGAACATATATTTGATTTCTTCTCAACATTATGAGTCATAATGTATATGGAGAATCCAGCAAAATGGATGATGCCTAATACATGCAAGCTCTGTAAACAGTCATTGTGCATTATTATTGGGAGTTACTATTTATAGTCTTCCACCAGCTACACAGAAGCCTTTTATTATCTGTCCATAGTTGGTGAACTAGGCTGGAAACCATTGGCTTCAGGTTAGATAGTCCTGTATTTATAACTATGTCTGCATGTTCATAGTGTCATTCCATGGAAATCTTTCTTGTTCAGGCAAAGAAATGCTGCTGTGCCATTATGTACTGTTCAGCTGACCTAGTGAGACTTCCCAGCTTCATCTGTGCCTGGAGTTCAGACTCCAGTCCCTTGCCATGCTTCTGAGCTCTCCTAATTTCTATATGTTCTTCTTCGCCAAACTGGATTGATTTTTTTTTCATTGCTGAGCAACGTAATTCTCTTTTAACTTCTCGCCTCTAACCTGCCCTAAAGGCCTGTTTCACCTTCCACTGAAAGAAATCAATCGATGTATTTTGATTGACAAAGCATTTCCTACCTTGAGAAGAATTTTCATGCTACCAATTAGGTTAATATACACAGTATTTTTCTCACCAAGTAAGTTAGAAACATGGGTGTAATCTAGAAGGCCCCATTTAAACTGAGCTTCCTTTAAAGACATGTGTGGACATTAAAGAGGGTTCCATCAAACATATATTATTTGAGCTGAAAGTTAAAGGATGTGATAATCAGGTCCTCAGCCTAAGTCAAAAGTCCAAAAGCCTTTTGAGGCTTTTGATGTGATAGTGCAGTAGACCCAATTATACCATGTTCCAGCATGACTAGGAGAACATTTGCCACTAATGAAGTCCAGGAAGTTGAAAACCAGTGAAGGTCTTGGGAAGAGTAAGGATAGGAAGTATTTTAGACATTGACTCTGTGTTTAAAATCACAATGTGTTTTCATTAAAACAGCAGAATAAAAGTTCCCAGTAATGAAGAGAATCAGTGCTAAGAAAGTAGAACCCTAATCCCAGAGCAGATATTCATTCACAAAAAAGCTTCATTATGAAATATTGAGGAATTGGTCTATGCAGTCTTTGTAAACTTTTATATTTGTGCTTATATAATTGTAAGGAGGAGGGTATAAGTGAAAAACAATCCATGCTGTTCTCACAGAAAGTGATTTGATAGGAGTAGATATTTTATACACAGAGGATCTCGAACAAAAAACTGAAGAAATGCACCACCTGAGGACTACAGTGCCAGTGTAGACCTGTCATTCAGCCAGAGAAGCACATGCAATGTCCCATGGGGTTCAGATCAACTGACTTATTTATTCACCCAGAGTATAAATTTCTGGATCATCTTGAGTCTCCGCTCATTATTCTGATAGTTCTATAAATTATGCTCCCCTAAGAAGATGCCATTGTTGCTGAATATTCCTCATCTGTACCCCCAACTCCACCTTATTTTTTGCCTTAATATCCTGATTCATACTTGCATACATATTACCTGGGAGTCATTAAATTACAGATTCTGAATGAATAGGTTTAGAGTGAAGCCTGGGAGTCTATATGTCTGATAGAACTCTAAAAGATGTGTGTACTTCTGTTCATTGGATGATATCTATAATAGTAAGGCACTTGGAGAATGATGGGTTTTGAACCATTCATAGGGTTGATGTTCTTTATAATTCCACCATTTAACTTTTAAACAGGTTGGTGATGAAAAATTCTCTGAGAGACCAGATGCAAAAAAAAAAAAAAAAAAAAAAAGATTACTGGATAGAAACAATGCAAAATCTTGGTATCTGAAGAATGATTATGACATAAAAAACTGACAGAAGGGGGCTAGAGAGATGGCTCAGAAATTAAGAACAGTTACTGCTATCACAGAAGACCTAGGTAGGATTCATAACAACATGCAAGTGTCTAATGACAACCATGTGTCAATACAGTTCCACAGGATTTGGTGACTTCTTCTGGCCTTTGTGAACACTAGGCATACATGTGGCACACGGACATGCATGTAAGCATTCACATATACATATAAAATAAAATGTAAATGTTTTTGAAAGAGATTATCGGAAGTCATGCAAGTAATCTTGTGAGATAATGACTGCCTCATCATTGTGAAGTCCAAGTAGAGATGTATTTTGTCCTCTAAAACTTCTCTACAAATATTCCATCCATACAGGGAAATTGTAAAACTGTAGCAAATGCATTTGTGTTCTCTTTAGATATTACATTAACATCTCCCTATATTCTCTATAACCTGTATCCATTCATTTAATTGCCCTTCTATTTACCAAATAATTTTTGGGCTGCCTTGGATCCACTTCAGAGGAAGTTGTATACCCATATATGTCTTCCTAAGTACTTTCGTCTACATATCACAGAACAGGGCTCTCTAGCTCTTTCTGCCTCTGTGTGGTTAAGGTCCTGTACAGTGTACACACAGGTACAGATACCATTGGCTGAGACTTGACAAATGCCTAACTGAATACCATAACAAGATATAAAGCATTATCAACATAGCAATAAGTTCTCCCAAGCTGTTCCACAGTCCATATCCACCCTTATCTTCTTAAAAGCAATCACTGCTCTGTCCTATACTGTTTATTTTGTCTTCTCTAAACTAATTATATTCAAGAAATTATAATGCCTTATAACTTTGTCTAGTCTCCTTCATTGTTACCTACATTTATAGCATGTTCCTTTCTCTTCATTTCTGTGTTTTAAAAATGGACCATACAATCAATACATCATTAGTTTACCCTAAAGATCTGTGACTCAATGGTTGTTATAATCTCGTGATTGTGAAATGATCACATTACATAGTTGCAGAACATTTTCACATTTCTCAAAGGAAATCTTGTACCCACTCCAGCAACTTCCCATTCCTCTCTTCCCCCAGGCTCTGGAAACCACTAATCGAGTTTATGTCCCCATGGATTTGCCTGTTTAGGACATTCTGCATAGTGTTCTATAGTATGAACTTACCACAGCTTATTTTTCTACTCTTTTGTTGACGTAAAGCGGACTGCTTCCAGTTTTGAGCTATGCCAAATAAAGCCAGTATAAACATTCATCCAAAAGGTGTTTTGTGGATGTATGCTTTTAGTTCTTTGAGTAAGTCCCTGAGTGTGGGATTGTTGGCTCATTGTATAGGAGTATGTTTAATTTTATATGAAACTGCCACATCTCTTTCCTAAGTGGCTATACTATTTTTACTCACACAAGCTCTCCGTGAGTTCTAACTGTGCTAGATGCTTATCATGTATGTTGGGTGTTAACTGTCTTTTAAATTTTCTGCTATTCTCATGGGCCCAAACAGACTTAACAGGAGTAGGTAACAAGAATTCCTTAGAATGAGGACCTTAAGCATAAGGAACTCTTCCTCTCAGTTGAGGGATCCACTCTAGTACAAAATGCCCAACAGTATTTTTCCAATTCTGATGTAACAAATTACCACAGGTGCAGATGATTAAAGCACATGAATACTATCTCATAGTTCTCTGGATTATAAATTCAACTTCTGCCTTAGTTTCCAATATCACAAGGGTAAAAGCATGGCACTAACTGGTATTGACTGTTATTTGAAGATTCTAGAAAGAATCGTCATCCAAACACATACAGCTCATCAGGCTGTAGACTTACAGAACTGCTTGCCTGTATAACTATCATCTATGGTCCCATTTAGCTCCCAGTGGCCTCTTTTTAGTCCTTCTAGGGACCAGCTGCAGCCCGGCATGAGCAAAAATGGATCAGAATATTGTGATGCTTGAATATGTTTCCCATAATACCTGCTGCAATTCTTCTGCTTTTAGAGAAACAAAATTCTCTACTTCTAAGAAGGTGAAGAAAATCCCAGAATAGTTTCCCTACCTTAAAGACTGGTACCTTACTGTGGTGGTTTGAAAGAAAGTGGCCCTCCTAGACTGATAGAGATTGTTATTACTGGAGGTGTGACCTTGTTAGGGTAGGTGTGGCCTTGTTGTCATTGGGGGTGGGACTGAGTTTTCAGATGCTCAAGACAGGCCTAGTATCACTCTCTTTCCTACTGCCTTTCCATCCCGATGTAGAATCCTCAGCTACCTCTCTGGCACCCTGTCTGCCTGTATACTGTCATGCTTCCCAACATGATAATAGACAAAATCTCTGAACTATAAGCCGGCACTAATTAAACATTTTCCTTTGTAAGAGTTGCCATGGTTGTGATGTCTCTTCACAACAGAGAAACCCTAAGACACTTACCCACATTTTCAAAGTCTCCATGACCTTATAGTAGAGCACATTCATATGTGCCAAAGCTTAGGACCTGAGCATTTGAGGAAAGCCATTGCTCTACCTACTACAACCCTTTCAAGTGACTAAGATTCAGACCCCTGGTAGATGTAGAGTTAGAAATTTTGAACCTCATCCTTGAAACACCACTTTAGTTTTGATCTCTATCAATATTTTGCTAACTCTGACCAAATGTGTCAGGGACAATTTGCAAATATTTTCAATTGATGCTTCTAAGAGTTTTAATTCATAGAACTGTGCAATGATATGTTTGCTTAATTTACACAAGAATGTAAGTAGTGGTAGCTTCTATTAATGACAGTTGTGAAAGGAGCGCTGTCACCTCACCTCTGCTAACCCACCTGCATGTGATAAGTTACCATTCCTCCCGACACTGAGTTTTTCTCCTCATTTTTTGAGACACGGTCTTTTATATCCTAGCCTGACCTAGAAGTTGCTGTGTATCTAAGGATCAAATTTAACCTCTACTCACCCTGCCTCTACTTTCCCAGTGCTGGGATTTCAGGTATGGGACTCTACACCTGATTTGATGTGGTGCTGAGGATCACAGCTTGGGCTTTTCGCATGCTAAGCAAGCACTCTACCAACTGAACTGCATCCACAGCCCCTTTCTTCACTGTTGATATGTATCATGGTTTTCCTTTATCTACACCATCATTTCTTTTCACTTTCCTGCCGTGCTCACTGACTCTCTGTGTGCTCTACGGGGGTTCTTCATGTGCTATAGCAGTTGGTCCCCTTGTCTAGCAGTGTCCAGTTGGTTCTGTGCAATACAAGGTACTGATGAAAATTATAGTTCAAAGGACTTAGATTATAATTTTATCCCTCTCTCTGTGTTATGACAAGTGTGAACAATGGTTCCCTCTTGTATAGTCACTGTTCCAGGTTATTTCCTGAAATCATATTTTGCTTTTTTCCAAATCCAGGAACACTTTTCTCTACTGGCCTTATTAGATTTCTGAGTGCTAACTAACAGCCCTCTGTTGATGCCAGAACTGTGGTACTCTACTATCGCTTGCTCTTTTCTCTGCTGTTAATTGTGCTACCAAAAGATCTTGTTTTTATGAATGACTTCTGAATTATCCGTCTTAAGTGTTCCTTGTTAATTATTTCTGAAAAGATGAGTTGTATAGGACAACTTGTGTTCTCTCTTACCTAACTAAAATATTAAGACTGACAGGTTTCCAGAATTTAGCAATTTTCCAACACACCAACTTTCAAAGTTTATTGAGTGGTTTACTTTCATAAACATGCAAAAGAATACAAAGGAGTCAAGACACAATAGGACTTTTCATTACCCATCTACTAATGGCACAGGAAAGCCCTAGTTAGTTCTCTCATCTCCCCATGACTACAGTACAGCAAACTACCTTTTTCTGTGAAACACATCAAGGAAGAAGATATATAAAGTAAGTATGTGCTACCTTATGGATATGGTATACACATCCTTCAAGAATCCTTCACAAATCCATTAGAGAAAGCGCTGTTTCCTTTTGTAAGATAACAAAACAGTTTGTGAAAATACAATAACTTGCTATCTAAAATCTAGGATGCTAATGAGAATTCAAATGCAGATTCTTTCATTCAAACTGGACTTCCTTTGAACCAGTTGTCTATAACACCTCTGAAATACAAGAGTAGTATCAGATCATTACATGGTATACTGTTCATGCTTTGGATTAAATAAATGGCTGTTGAAGTAATGATGAATAAACAAACATAGCTTTGGAAGTATTTTTCTTTTTAGAAATAACTTAGGACCAGGCAGTTTAATACAAAAAGTAATATTGGTTGGAACTATAGGACTAGTGCTGGGGATGTCTTTCTGTATGCTGTGAATGTGTGTTGCTCTGATTTGGTTGACAAATAAAAGTAGCCAGGCAGGAAGTATAGTACAGGCAGGATAAGCAGAGAGGAGAATTCTGGGAACAGGAAGGCAGAGTCAGGAGAAGTCAGCCTGCCGTCCAGGGAGCAGCATGTAATGGCACAAGGTAAAGCCACAGAACATGTGGCAACATATAGATTAACAGAAATGGACTGAGTTTAAATGTAAGAGCTAGTCAGTGGTAGGCCTGAGCTAATAGCTGAGCAGTTTTAATTAATATTAGCTTCTGCGTGATTATTTTATAAACAGCTTCAGGGTCGGTGGGGCTGGGCAGGACCAGAAAAAACTTCAGACAAGCATTTTGAGGCAAGTGGGAGGCTTTGTAAAAGCAGAGCTCTACAAGAATCCACTGATGTCTGCTAACTCCTTATCCATTGCTAGGCATGGAGAGTTCCCAAGCAGAGGACCATGGAGGTTTCAGCTCTCCTTGCTTTTAAGGCAGTTGTAAGGTAGAGTTCCAAGACTGTGGTTGTGATGATATTGTGCACCCTAATAAACTTATCTGGGGTCAGAGAACAGAACAGTCACTAGATATAGAGGCCAGAAAATGGTGGTACACACGCCTTTAATCCTATCACTTGGGAGGCAGAGATCCATCCAGATCTCTGAGTTTAAAGACACACTGGAAACAGCCAGGCATGGTGACTCACACCTTTAATCCCAGGAAGTGAGCCTTTAATCCCAGGAAGTGATGGCAGAAAGCAGAAAGGTATATAAAGCATGAGGACCAGGAACTAGAGCCTGGTTAAGCTTTTAGGCTTTTGAGGAGCAGTTCAGCTGAGATCCACTTGGATGAGGACACAGAAGCTTCCAGTCTGAGGAAACAGGATCAGCTGAGGAATTGTCAAGGTGAGGTGGCTGTGGCTTGTTCTGCTTCTCTGATCTTCCAGCATTCATCCTAAGACCTGGCCCTGGGTTTGATTTTATTAACAAGGCCTTCTAACAATTCATGCTACATGTAGTTGTTATGGCTGTGTCAAGATTGCCAGATCAAGGGAGAGCCTTCACCTAGAATGCTAGTTGTAGCATGAATCTTAAAGAGTCTTATTAACAGAATCAAACCTGAGGCCAGTTATTGGGGTGAAGCCAGAAGATCAGAGAGACAGAACGAGCCACAGCTATCTCACCTCGCAGGATCCTCAGCTGGTCTTGCTTCCTCAGAATGGAAGCCTCTATGTCCTCATATCCAAATGACTCTCAGCTGAACTGCTGCTAGAAGCCTGAATGCTTAACCAGGCCAAATGCTTCTCCAGGCCAAATGCCTTTCCAGGGCAAATGCCTCTCCAGGGCAAATGCCTCTCCAGGGCAAATGCCTCTCCACGGCAAATGCCTCTCCAGGGCAAATGCCTCTAGTTTCTGGTCCTCACACCTTATATACCTTTCTGCTTTCTACTGCCACTCCCTGGGATTGAAGACTTGCTTTCTGGGATTAAAGGCGTGGGTCACCATGCTTGGGTGTATCCTTGAACACATGAATTTCTGCCTCTGGAATGCCAGGATTAAAGGCGTATGCTACCACTGCCTATCCTCATCTTTAATATTGTGGCTGTTCTGTCTCTGACCCCAGATAAGTTTATTAAAGTACACAATATTTTGGGGAACGCAATACCACCACAGCTAGTGTGACAGAAGAAAATCTACTTTCACTTCTTATGTACATGGATGTCTTTCACGCATTACTGACCTTTCACTAAGGACTGTTTCTTTAGACTGTTACACTTAAGCTTTATAACTGCTCGAGGAGATAGGTTATTATTCATCCTCTTTACAGACTGGAAAACTAAGACTCAAATAGTTCAAAGCAAAGTACTGAGTGGCTGAGTTGGTACTGAAAAGTAACATTAGCTGTCCTAATGAGCTTTGTGATTTATTCTCTACTCTTTTTCAAAATGCCACAAACCACAAGAGTAATTTGAATTGAGCTGTGTTTTTGTTCAAGCATTGTGTCCTACTGATTACTTTGAATACTTTTTTCAGTGCTTGTATTCAAACCCAAGTCCTTGCGCATGCTAGTCAAACATTTTACCAGGGTTCTGTATCACCAACCAGCCCTACATTCTACATTCTTATAAGAATACTTATTTCTATTTTGATAGAACCCCTTGGTTGCTTCTTGGAATTAATTCACTGTCTCCTTCCTTGTTATTTTAGCACAAAATTACAAACTTTTTTTGGTATGTATCCAAAGAGCATTTAAACTTGCAGAATGTATATTTTGCAGCTCTTCATTTCAATTTAGGAAGTCAAGCTGACTGTCCCAACCTATGTGACTATATATCCTTAGATAAGAAATTTTGATGCTGTTAGTATCACTTTAAGTGGAGTGGGTCATTATTCCTACCCAGACTACTTACTTCAAGAGGTTTTAGAGGATTAAATTTGGTAAGTATGAAAATGTTTTGTGAAGGATAAAGTACAATGGAGATCTAGTAGTCTGGGTGTTATTCCTATGATTTGTCCTTTTAGTACAATGTGTGTGCACATGTGTTTTCTATCACCCATGTTTACTATGAATTAAATAGGACAAAACTGAATTCTCTAGATTTATAACTTTCTTACTTCTGTTTCTCCTCAACTCTTTTTTCATTTCCATTCATTTCCATCCCTCATTTCTTTCTCTTTCCTAGAACACACACACACACACACACACACACACACACACCACACCACACCATACACACACACTGGAAGTTTCAGCGTGAACTTGGCAGTGTGCCATCATATATGAGGTAAGATAAACATCGTCATCAGCATGAGGAAGCCGCCGGCTGAGCACATGCTATAGAGTGACGAGGTGAAATGGGCTAACAGAAGGCTACAACAATAAAATCGCAGGGCAAGGAGGAATAAAAGCTTTCATGTTCTCAAGACAGTGTTATTCCTAGAATTTTATAAGCTCCCTCAGAGGTATGACAAATGTAACTGACACGCCTAAGGTAATAATTCCAAAGGTAGACTCTGACTACAAGAAAGAGTCCAGTGAGCACCGAGCATCTACACACACAGCAATTTTCTTCAAACTTTCTATCTTCATTACTAGACAAAGATAAAAGGTCCAAAAAAAGATCAAGTCTTTTATGTAAAGTGTAAAACTAGAAAATGGTGCATCTGTTTTTAATGCCAGGATAGTTGAGTTTTAAATATGTCAAGACAGAGTCATTTTTGAAATAATGTAGACTTTAGTGACAGTCACAGGCTAGGTTTTACAAGCTATGTGTGTTCCTAGCTTTTGGGACTTTAATCTCTCTGTCTGTTCCCACAAAGCAGCAATGCACAGCAAACTAATGTGACTATTATCACTATCTTCCTTTTTCAGGGCTCTAACATTTGTTGTCTATTTGGTGATATACTCATATAGACCTGTCAATGTCCTCTGAAATACTTTTAGAGCTTTCTCTTCAAGTTGAACAGATATACACTCTACCCCGAAAAAGCCTATGGAAAATTCCTGACACTGTATGTTCTCGTAATTTTTGGAACACTGTAAATATTTGAGTCAGTAGATCTTAATCCATAAACACAGCTGTACTTAAAAAACCCTGATGGGGAGTTATTATAATTTAAACAATTGGGTAACAAAACAAATCATTGTTAATCATTTTCGTTTTCTAAGGACAATGGATCCAGACTGCTCATAAAACTGACATGATGAGCTTCACAATTGCATCCACAAATAAACTTACAAATGCTAAGATAAACCATTCTCAACTTTTTAAGAACATTGTAAAAGGAATGTGAGGTGGGGGAGGTCTAAAGAAAAGAAGGAAAAGAAAACAATTTCAAGCAAGACCAAGACTCATAACTAATGTACATGAGGCCTCCAAAGATAAACACGGAGGAGAAAATCCTCTGTAGGTTTGTCTTTTCTCTGTCCAAACTGCATTGTGAATTGCCATTATTTGGAGATTATACTTATTTCTATCAGTGCTACATTCGATTCTGTTGATAGATTCTCTGTTTGCTTCAATTTGCAGTAAGTGCTCAGCATAACCAGTTCCTTCGCTGGAGGTCTGTCAGACTCACATAGAGTCAGCACCATGTTAGGTACAGGGATGATGTAAAAATGAATTGCAACCTCTGCCCTCAAGAGGATTACAGAATCAAGACAGACACAGAACATAATTAAATAACTTTTCAAATTCATTTTAAGCAAATGAATAAATCACTAGTGTGCATGAAGAAGAGAAGAGGAGTGGATTCCAAAGTCCTCAGAGGACATGTTTAGAAAGGAAGGGTGGTGGAGAGCAGACATTTAAGCTGATAAAAACAAGCAGATAGAAGTAAGTCTGTCATTGAGAATACTGCCAGGAAATAAAGGCAATGGTTTGCTTCACCCATAGGCAAGAACAGAAGACTAGTGTATAAACAGGCTGTCAGACAGACATAGATAATGATGAAGAGACTGGAATGTCTAAGGTCAGAGTTGATAGCCTTCTCTATAATCCAATCAAAGTATGAAGTAACTTTAGTTAAGACTAGATCCAAATTCAGAATTTAAAAGATTCAATTTGATAAAGAGGAGAAATAGATTGTTATAAGAAAGATAAGAGGTGGAGTATTTTTGGAAAAAGTAACAGGACCATGCCTCATGAGAATGGCAAAAGGATGGATAGAAGAAATTCTGTGGAGAGATCCATCCAAATTTGACAGTCATAATAATTTCATGTTAGACTGAATGTGGGGAAAGCTAGAGTATACAGAAGAAATCAAGAGAGGTTTCCATCGGAAGTGGTCTTAGGGATTTGGACATTTAATGTTTGAATTCTTCAGTTAAATCTCACCATCATCACAATGCATGAGTCCACAGCAGACTCAGAAGTTACTTTGCTCCCACTCCTTTGTTTTCCTTTGGCCACTGCACCTAGTCTTCTAAGGGAATGTGTGAATGAGAACTTGCTGTCTCTACAGAACTCCTGTGTGAGAAGCCTTGAATTAGGTATTTATAGGCAGGTTAGGAGCTAAGCTTTGTTGTGAGTGGCAGGGATAGAGGAGCCTGGACATAGGAGTTGGTGATGGTGGGGCACTATGGCAGAAGGGGCACACACTAGAAAGGACACCTTGGTTTTATAGTTTCAACACTGAATTGCTGAATGATTCTGTGATTCACTTCAGCTCCATGAGCCTCAGCTTCCTAAGCACTGCTGTTTGCCTTCAACATTTTACCCAAGGACCCTTTGATGAGCATTCCTTACCTAATAGAACAGAGTATTTTATACTTTATAATACAGGGTCAATAATTATATAAATTGTAAAGCAAAGAAGGAAGGCAAAGGCTAACATCTTTTGTTTAGTATCTGTGAGAAACCAGATCCTTTCGTATATAGCACTATGACCCCATTAACCTGGAAGAAACTAGTTGGTCAAAAGGCTAGAAAGCCCTCCCAACCAGGACCACACAGGAGGACAGGTCCTGCTTGACAGATGAAGCAGCATGACTGGGCACATGAGACGCTACCCAACCTCTGAAGTCTTTAGAGAAAGCTGAAGAAAGGGCAGCAGTTCAGAGAATTCTCTGTTAGCAGCCTTCTCATGCTGCTTTGTCTACTGGATCCTCAAGGTACTGGATCCCAAAGTGCTACTATTATCATCTATCTGAAGCTAAGAGCCTTTATAGAGCCCACAGAACCATGCACAGTCTATCGCTTCCCTGCCAATTTTGTCTCAACCTCGCCCCTATGACCTACTCCCACCCAGAATTCTCATGACCACAGCTGAGGTCCATTCCAATGTTCTCTTCTGTTGACAACATTGGACTTTATCAATGACTGTTTCTTCTTCCTGTAACAAATATTCTGTTGTTGTTGCTGTAGTGTATGTTTCTGAAATTCATTCATTCATCTCTCAGTTTAAAAGTGATTTCCTATACAAACATGCCTTGCTGACTCTTCCAACCTAGTTAGAGCCCAAAGGAAAAATATTTCTGCACTTATCTTTCACCATGCTCAGGACACTGACTTTTTTAAGCGATTATTCCTTTCTGGCTTTCTTCTTTGACTGTATAAACTTACTTTGGCTGCAAGCTCTAGCCAACCCTCCCTCCTTCTCTTCCTCCTTTCTCCCTGTGTTGGCAAGGAGTTCCACAAGGTACTTTTCTTCTACTTGGATGACAAATTCTACATGCTGAATGAGATCTGTTTAAGACTGAAAGTGTGGCAGAGTTTGGGGGTGATGGTAAGTTTAGCAGCCAGTAGACACCAGGAGATGTTGGAGACAGGTGGAGAGACACAGGCCAAGGTCTTAAGTGTAGGTGACAAAGTTATTAATAATTGAGACTCTTAATGAGCCTTAAAGCCACTATAAAGTTGTGTGTGAATTCCCATTTCATAAATGTCATGTACATTCTGAATCCAACTCCTAATTCTCCCCATGGTTTTCCTACTCTTTTAGCCTGTCATTGTAATTAGGATCTAGAAATATGTTATCACTACAAGGTAGACCTTGAGTCTACAGTGAATTCAAAGTAGATAATGTAGAGTTGACCTTAACCTCACCTGAGACATCACAGTCCAAAGGGATGTATACATCAAAAAAGCTGAAGGCAGACTAGGACAAGCACAAACCATAACTGAAAAAGAAGAAAGGTAAGATGCTGCCGGGATGTCACAACCTGCCCAGTAGAATGTTCCTGAGACCAAGCCAGATGCTTCCTGGCCAACTGCATGCCCTATCCAATTCCGGAAACCTGGATTCTAAACTCCTTTCAATCAGCGGCAGCTTTGTTCTCACAGACCTGTCTGTGCCTCACCTGAGGAAGAGAGCTATTCAAAAGCCATAAACCATTTCATCCCTCAAATATGAAACTAATCCATGTCACTCAAATCCAAACCATTTCCCACCACTGAGATTAAGGGGGCCTCTCCAATTCTACCCCTGCCCTCCAGCACTGCTACCATTCAGTTCTCTCCCTCACTGCTTCTCCTTCTGGGGAAATCATGCTAGAAGCCTTTGCCCTTTTTTTCCTAGTCACGAACTCAGCTTTCTTCCTATTTAGATGCTGAGCTGCATTGGACATTAAATTCATTCCTAATTAGTGGGGTGAATTCAAATAAGTGAAAATAACTTCATCTCTTTTCAGTTTTTATTTGGAGCTTAGAGAAGACAGGAAGTCACTTTTATTATATTTTAAGTTATTTTTCTGGGTCACATTTTTCATTTTCTCTTGAAGCATTTTCATGTCCAGTGCTTACATTTAGAAAATGCTAAACAAGGTGTACAATGAGAAATTTGAAAGTTAATACAAAATCACATAGGGTTGTTGCATGAAGAACAAGGTCTTGGGCTTATCAGAAGGAGTCTTGGTCCATTTTCTTCTCACTTGTCTAATATTTGAGTTAAATGAGCAGATATCTAAATTCATTGAGCACTTTTCTCCAGCATTTCTGCTTTTCCCAGCATGTATAAACTGACTAACTTTGGGCATATTCCTTACTTTAGTTATGTGTCAGTCAATTCACATAAACAATATGCAGATAGAAAAGGCAGTTAACCCATGACAGATAGTTAGCCTAACATATGGCATTGTGCTAAGTCTAATTCCTGGTGTTTCAGCAGTGTGCTGAGCACAGGTGCTGATGGTACAGGTGTTTTATGGTATTAGTATCATGGTTGGGTAGTGTTGTTGCTGGTAATTATTATCATGGTAGGGTTAAGGTTTTAGTGTTGTTAAGTGGTGGTGATACAATGATGATGGTAATGAATTAGTAAGTTAAAGCTTATATTGCTAAGGAGATTAAGAAACTTAAAGAAGCTGGACTCATTTAATTTTTAGAAAAATCTGCATTTTTTTCTCTGCTGCATAACTGTAACTTAACTAAAGTACTTCAGGAAAATATAATGCATCTTTTCCCCACTCCCCAAGGAATAAAAATTAGATGTTCAAGAGTTGTGAAATAACTCAGTATTATATTCCCGGATTAAGTGGATATCGAGGGAGTGAGGAACAGCTTTAATAGATGGAAAAATGCAATCAATCTAAGTTTTTTCTATTATTCTCCAAAGATGATAAAGAAGGCATTAACTGAAGTAAGTTAACTCAGAAGCTAGGCTCCTTAAATATCTCGTACTCAAATTTATTAATTTGTACATGTGGGAGAGTGTATGCCGTAGTGTCTGTGTAGATATCAGAGGACAACTTGGAGAATTCATTCCACCACACAAGTCCAAGGTATTGAAATTAGATGGTCATGCTTGCTAGTGTACTTCTTAACCTGATGAGCAATCTTGCCAAGCTTCATGTTCAAAATTAAGGGAAGTCTAATCAAAATTAATGACAAGTATAGACACAGAAAGAAGAGAGATAAAGCAAGGAATTATGGGAAAGTTGATGATCTAGGGACAGGAACAAAGAATAGATGCTGAGTAGTAAATGAGACTAAGGAAGTTGTCTATGATCGTTCATGGAAGTGAGCCAAGTCAGACTAATGGACACCTGCTCTCCTCTTAACTAAGAACAGGAGTCTTTGAAGAGGTGGTCCAATCTTATTTTCAGAACACTGCTTCAACTTCAGTGTGCAAAGGAGGAACTCTGGTGAGAACAGGAGAAACATGACATGGTCCAAATGGTAAGGAATACAGCCCAAATAGGGGAGGCTAGGAGTAGAGATTGGAGGGAAAGTGTGGAGCTGGGACTATTAGTTGTCAGAAAAAAATGATGATATTAGAAGAGAGGAAAAGATTAGAGGAAGAGCATAACAGAAATAATTTCCATTTCTACTTTAGGTGTCTGTTGGATTAAATGTAAAGGAATTTGAAGATTAGGTTGATACATGATAGTAAATATGAGGGGCTTCTGAGAATGTGGACAGCTGCTCAGCCTGAGCTACAGAATAAATTATGATAGTGGCATAGAAACACCTCTCATCGGAGCTATAAGCTATAAGCAAGGAGCAGAATAGGTATGAGAAAAGTACATGATTACAAATGTGGAAGAAGGTCGGGTGCTATATAAATGACTTTGTAACAGATCATTACTCTTGTGGTTCAAGCTATTTGAGCCTCTTACCTTTCCCAGCTCTCAGGTTCACTGACATTCTCTCTCAGTAATGCCTTTAACTTTCTTAATAAATTATATTTATTTTTATGGCTATCCATGTGTCCCTAATCTAATTCTTGGTTCTGGGACATAAGAAACTAGAATTCCACCAGGTACCCTCAAGGCAGAAATTTGCACATGTATAATAATATTGGAATATAACTATAAAATAAAAGAAATACCCATAATTCCATATGACAAAACAATAGCTTATTGGATGGATAGATGATAGGTAGGTAGGTAGATAGATAGATAGATAGATAGATAGATAGATAGATATAAATTGACTATTATTCTAAGAGAATATACAATAATACACATAGAGAGAAAAATAAAAACTCAGCCATGAACAAATAACATAAAGACAATGGTTGCAAGCAAGATGGACAAATGGTTTCTAAAATCATGAAGTATAAAACTGAGGAAAAAACAGGTGTCTGTCAAGGTATCTTTCCCAAGACATTTGTCAGGTGTAGGAAAAGTGGGGAGGAAACCACACAGTTTTAGGAGAGAAATCCAACAGAAACCACTTGCAAGAGATACATTGAGAGTCCAGCAGTAGAAAAACACAAATTTCACTGACACAGCAGTTTGTTGCACTGAGAAGGGTGCATTATTATCTTTGTAGCATTCTTGTTCCACCCACTTAGCCTTAATCTAATTATATGAAAACACTAGATAATTCTAAGTAATCTTCAAAAACATCAAGGTAAAGGAAGAGAGAAAATCTTTCAGCCACCTTTTCTATGATGGTACATTAGCCTTGTGTGTGTGTGTGTGTGTGTGTGTGTGTGTGTGTGTGTGTGTGTGTGTGTGTGTGTAAAACATCAATGTCCTACTAGTGACTAAACATTCCATAACCACTCTGGCCAGTTATGAATTTCTGTTTTACCTACTGTCCCTCAGCACAAAGAAATTTCTCTGACGAGGATTAAAAGTAGCACTAATCTATGGGTAAAGAGATAAGAATATAGAGAGCAGTTTGATACTACGTACATTTAACAAAGTAGTGATAGTAGATTCACCACTGGGACATATGAGCTCACCAACCCTGGGTTCTTGGCTGGATTTGTAGTACTAGTTCTGTCCTATGCAGTGGGCCTTAAATCAAATAAGAAAGCAGTTGGCTACTTCCATGCCATTTATGCCACTGCCATGCTGGTCAATACTGTAGTTCAAAGTATTCATGGATGAGTAATACTATTGATGACCCCCACCCCGCAACAGCCTATATACCTCTCTCTGGTATTCTTAAGGTTAACCAGCAGAGAGAAAGCTTCCTGACCAGAACTATCATTTTCCATGACCTGTGACCAAAGTGTACGGTATGTTCAGCACTAGCATCGTACCATCAAGTCTAGTAGGAAACCAAGAACAATTGTAATAGTCTCTATTGCTTTTGGGGTCTCCAAAACAATGCCTGGCCAACAACACAAGGTGAGATATCCCACACATGGCATTGGGTTTTTCTTTGTCAAGCTATGGGCTTCTGGAAGGGATATTATCCCCTGTATAGGTTAACTCCAATTAAACTCTTTTTTTGTATAAATATGTATTATATATGTGTAATATATGTAATATATACAAAGTATATATGAAATATATATAGTACATATATAAAAATTATATACATATATATAGTAGACTTCCATATGTCTTTTTCAAACACCGTTAATATTAGTTATCCCTGCCTCCACCCTGTCTTCCCATCCCTCCTCCCAGTTAAACCTCTGTTTCCTTTATTTCTTTCCCCCTTGGGCAGTTAAGGGGGAGTAGAGCAAAACACTATTTTCTGAACTTAGAAGACCCACTGTACTTATGAATTCACATCAGCTGTGTTTGCCTATGTAAGACCTACACAAGAACAATCCAATCAACACCCCAGCTTGTAAGGAAGTAGATTAGGAGGCCCATCCCTAACTGAGGATCTGTTGACAGTGATGGCTTCTGGGAGAGGGAGAGTCAGTTTCTTCAAGAGTGTGAGCACTGGTAGATGGCTCATGCTCTAGCTGATGGCTATGTAACAATGAGAATATGGGCAGCACAATCTGGACTGGGTTGGTTATCAAAATTAATAGATAAAAACAAAGCACAAATCTCGGAGGAGGAAGATGAGAGTGGATCTGAGAGAATTTAGGGGGAAGAGTGTTAGATTAATATGATCAAAATACATTGCATGCATTACTAAATGCTCAAATAATTCATGAGAATATAATTTAGAAAATAAATTGTTATATATTCTAGAAAATTAAGGGCAAATTTCATCTAAACTTAAGATAGAATCCTGAATATGAACCTGGAACAGAAAAGGAAATGTCAGGAATGAACAACTTAGTAAAAGTTCAGACAAGTTTTGAATTCAGTTAGTGATTTGTGTCAGTCTTTGCTTAGTTCTAATCACTGCACTCTGCCTGTGCATGGTGTTCACACAGTAGAGGGTGGTGGAGGCAAGTAAAAGTTAGATGGAAAATCTGCTTAAGGTTTGCAAATTGTCCTCAAGTCTACTAAAAGCAGTCCAAAATAAAAAAAAAAAAAAAGAGTTCACAAAGATACCAGACAACCTGCTACTTACTCTGTTTTTAGTTTAGATACAAGACTGTTATCTCCAGTGTCGTCTCCTCTTCTTCTTTCCTATGTTACTTGAAGCACATCATCCATCTTCCTCAGCTCTGGTAATCTCAATGTGGGTGATTGTGTTTACCCCTGCATGGGTAGCAGAGTGGCTTAGGTGGCTCCAGGGGGCATGTCCATGTATGTACAAGATTATGCAGTACTCTTGCCCTTGAGAAATTTGAGTTTAAGTTCTGGCTATCTTACCTACTAGCTGAAAATTCTTGGGAAACAGTCTTTTAATGTGAAAATATTCTCCATCTTTTGTAGGAAGCTATTAATAGAGTACAGCTCATAGCCTTTCCATAAGGCTCAAATGAGATAACAAACAGAGACTGCTCAGTCTAGCACTCGGTACATGGAGAATGCCTAAAATAGCAATGATTAATATTTTCCACATTCTGTGCTACTGAAGCAAGCTAAGGAACAGGGTATTGAATCATGTTATGCATACATTCTGAAATGGTAATTTTTTTGAGTTCTGTTTAAGCAAGGCAGCCTGTCTGTAGCCAGTTGTAGTTGATCAAGTGAGGTTTAGCAGTAGATGGCAGAGTTAGGAGTTTATGTGCTAATCAATTTGGCTATGAGGGCAATTCACATTTTCTCCTAGGCCTTTTGCTGTCATCGCCTGCATCCCTCCCTGCCACACCCTAACATTATACAGTTTGGGTTGAAAACAACCTCAGACAAGGTACTGTGCCCAAACGTGGTTAAGGAGTTAAATTTAGAACAGACGGACAGCCTGACTTCATTTGACTGCTGAGATCCAAGACCCACATCCAAACCACAGTGGTTCCCTATGCATTCCTGAAATCAAGGGGTAGAAAAGGGAGAGTAAGAAACTCCCACCTGGCATGTCCATTCTGCTTCTACAAAAATGTGCTCATGGCACAAGGGCTGAGTCTCTGGTCCCTTATGGTATGCTGGACCCTGTGTTCACAGGGCAGCCCTGGCTAGCAATGATTCAGATATCAAGTTTCTGCACAAAAGGGTAAAGGTCAGACTCTTAGCAAAGCTAGAGAAAGCCTGTCCTCACAGCCTCAGACTGAGTCAAGACTTGGTCTTCTACATGTCCCTGGCCACTGTTCTAGGGCAGCTCTCAGCACCTCTTCAGAGATGGCCACAGAAACTGCTTTGCAGGCCTCCTTGGGTCCAGTGCCTCTTTCCTCCCTGGATGTAGCATCAATGCCAAAACTGTGGTTTTGGGAGGGCCCCAGGATACCTCATCACTTCATTCATCCCCAAACTACAAAACCATCTCAAATCAATATGCAATATAAACAAAATAACCTCAATCACACAAATTTAATTAAAACAAGTTCATCAACTGGGGGTCTGCTCTGTTAAATTATGCATGCCACCCTGCTTTGGAACTTTACAATGCAGACATGATCGTGATCTTACCCTAGTGGTTTCTGCCTTCAGGATTCAGCCTTTCTAACCTGGCGCTGAGTGCTCTCTGTGCCTCTCCTCTCCATATTTCTCAGTTTATTTTCTCATTAAGGCCTAACCACACTCTGCACTTTAGGCTCAAGTGTCAACTGCATAGTGCTCTTTTTACTTCACAAGGATTACTTCCTTTATGCTTTCCAACTTTTGTAAAATCGAAGTCCTTCTTCTGAGCTGCTTTTCTACAGTTTATGATTAGATGCATGGCTCAAGATTCAAAATCTTGTGCAGAACCCACTTGTAGATTACTTCAGGGTTCTTAGAAATCATCTGGTCTACACATGTTAATCCCAAATAACTCCATCCAGAGGATCCTAATAATAGTTAATTAGCACTTTCTCAGACCCTAGGCACCATACTAATCCCTTCCCATGATGAATTCAGTCTATCCTCATAAAAGCCCTGCTTAGAACTAAGCAACTTTACTCCCATCTCATAGCTAGAGTATCTGAAGTTGAGTTAGGTTGATAACATGCAGAAAGACATACATCTGAGAAGGAAAGGCCCAGGACCTAAATTCAGTTCTGTATGCTCTATCTGATACACCATAATGCCTCAGATAAATGGTAAAACCCACCCCATTACCCTCACTTATAGTTAACTTGAGCAAAAGAAGAAACATGTTTTTATTAAGAACATATAGTACATGGAAAGAAATAATAAAGGCAACTTCCCCTTCTTGATCAATGAACTTTCTACTTCCCACTTTCTAGAACCAAATGATCCACTAAACATTTCTACTGCACCATTATTTCTTACATAGCTGGTCATTCAATACCACAGAGGACTGGAATGAAAGTAAGGCAGTCAACTTCAATCTAAACCAAGTTCGTGTCTGTGGAGAGCCTATTAAACATGAGACTAGCCGCCCCCAAAGCTACAGTAAAGGATCATCTTTGAAACTTCACTTCTCTTAACTCCTAGCCTCCATTTTGAAATTGAGAGGCAGTAAAAAAGCATTGCTGTACTTAGAAAATGAACTCTTCTCTGTATGGCCCTTAACATGAAGCCTGACAATAGGCATTCAAACAGCCACAGTAACCAGCATCTCCCTTCCAGAGCCAGGATGGGAGTATTAAGAGACAACATAGAAGATTTCAAACCAAAAGGAATTTAAAGCAATCTTTTTCTTTTAAATCTGAATTCTTCTTTTCACAAGTGAGACATTGAGGCTGTAAGAGAAGAAAACATATTAGGTTCAGGTCATTAGTATGTAGGTAGAACCCAAAAGGACAGGGAAATTGATCTCTGGACTTTTCCAGCATTGTCCCTAACTTAGTCCTAGTTAAGGCCCACAGACAGGCAGTCCTCATACAGTAAGCAAGGGGAGGAGCTGTTAATGTGCAAGGTGTCCCACCATAGGCATAGGTCCTTCTACCCTTCCCCTCCCTCCTATTGCTTTTCCTTCAATTGTTTTGCTTTGTTTTGTTTTGTTTTGTCTTCAGCCCATACTCAACCCCCTCTTTTCCTTTGCATTTGAAAGAATGGAAGTAGAGCCCTCTCTTTTTCCTTGGACTATTACAGAAATACAGTGTCTTTCAGTCAGAAACTGAAATGGCACTGAACTTGTTTCCTCCACTTTTTTCAAAGATTTTCAACTAATATAATTCAATGAATATAATTCATCCAATACATACTATTGAGTCTCTACAATATCCCAGGGAGAACACATATTGTTAAGGACAAATGAGTGAGTGAGAATATTTCATGACAAATATGCTTAATCTACAGGAGAAAGTTCTCTATACTGTACTCACAAACTTCTTGTTGGAAACTTTGGTTTTCATCCTTTAAGCCCCGACTATCTATAAGTACTGTAAAGGAGTTGACTCATCTCCCTTGAACTCATCACATTGTAGTCGATCACATTAGCTCCATGGACAAAGCCATTACCCAGCATTCAGTGTGTTACTGGGCAATGTGCTTGAATTGTCTTTAATTGTGTTTATTCAAAAAGATAAATTCATAAGTTTATTAACTGCTGCTACCTTCACTCAGAAAGTGACTATCTAAAGGGGAAGGACGGCAGTGGCAGGAAGGGTAAGAAGGCAGTTTTAAGTCTCAGCTCTTAGCTACTGCTCTGACCTATTAGACTTTTAACTCTGCATTTGGCTCTGTGTTTCTTATTTAATAAGACTGTTACATCTACATATTATCACAAGAATATAGTGAATGGTTTATAAAGAGAAAGCCATCTTATTCTACTCCTTCATTCCTCCTTCCTTTACCACCACACTTTAGCAACTGGCGTAAGGGTCTGGTGTTTGCATTTTTAACATTTGGTGTTCGTTACTAACACAAGTCACCACTTAAGAACTCCTGAGAGTCACAACTTGTCAAGGAAGATTCCAGTGACAGTCTGTGAATAACCCGAACATAAGCCACTAAGGCAGGAAGCAAATCATTCAAGGAAAGCTAGAGAATACCTAAGAAACCACAACCTAGTTTGTTAGCACGGAAGTGTTTAATGATCCTTCTTGCTTCTTTGCTGAGGAGAGGTAAGTTGGCCATTCTTGAACAGAATAGCCTGGCTTAAGACCAGTTTCCTAGGACTGTGTCTTGGTGTGTGTGTGTGTGGTGGGAGGTATCTTATGTCTGATATGAATCAGAGCATTCATGCATGCTTCTTTGAATTAATCTTGCCCAGAACTCCATAGAGCATCAAGTTACCATAATAAGACACAATGAGCAGACACTTCAGTTCATGCCACCATCATACCATTTGCTAAAAAGTTGCATTTTTTTTCACTGAAACTCCTTTCCCTAGTATCATTCTGTTATTTTTAAGGTGTTAGTTGGGGACTGCACATTACCGTTTTTAAATCATACTAATTGATTTTCATGTAGAGTGCAGTTTCCACCATACTTTCTGGGAGTAAATTATAAATGTACAGCATCACCAAGCCCAAGAATTTGTCTTTAGTCACAATCCATTTCTAACCACAATGGCAATCAGACCTCAAAGAGTTAATGGGGACTACTGGTAATGGGGCAATCAGGGTCTTGTTTGATTCCGGCTCTCATCACTTCCTAAATCTCTATCCCACCACACAGAGCTGAATGTGCTGGGGGCCTGAGGTTTGCTGCAGAGGATAAGTAAGTCACAGACAAACTTCCTCTCTCAAAGTTTCATTGAGAGAAAGCAATTAGCCTGGTGAAGAGGGGTTGTTCTGCATGCCCTAATTACCCAGGGATGAGAGAGGTCAGACCATAGGGCTCACCCCCACAGCAACCACACAAAGTGCCTCAATAGAGGTTTCAAGGCGGGAAAACTTAAAAGCTGGCCCCAAGTCTACTTTCACAGCTCTTTTCAATAGGCTAACAAAGGTTGGCGCCAAAGACAATGGCCTGGGTCCTCCAGTGGACCACCTCAGGGACAAAAGGGGAAGGCGGTGACTAAGCTCCAAGTTGCCAAAGCTATTTTGAGAGAGGGTGGGGCCAATGTGGCAAGTTCTAAAACCTGATTTTTTTTTGCCCTTGCTACAGTGAAAGAGCCTTTGATCTTCAGAAATCCATGGGATGTGGAACACCACCAGTAAAGATTTCCCAGCAACATACAATATATTGGCCCATAAGCTTTATTACTTATTTATTAGTTTTCTTCAAGGCATTTGAATCAGGGACTCCAAAACCCTCTTAAATAATTAATTATTCCAGTGTTCCCCTGTAGCTTCTTGATAATATTTCCTTTTAATGACTAACTCAATTTGTATATTTAAGAACAAGTGATGGAATAATGGTTAGAAAACAGCAATCCCAAATATAGAGAGTAATTCAGAAGTACTGTGGGTCTCTGGGGTAAAAGGAAGACTGAAGGTCATCTAACTCAACCCCATCATCCTTAAGACTTGAAGTATGAGGCCAGAAGTGTGTATTCTTTTGAGACCAATGTTCGGAAAGGAAGCCAATTGCTAGAGGCAGTGTACTTTTATACAGCACATACCCACACATAGGATATTGATTTTTTCTTTTTTTATTAACATTTTTTCCTTTATTTTACACACTGACCACAGTTTCCCCTCCCTCCTCTGCTCCTATTTTCTCCCCCTCTGTCTCCCATCTACCTCCCTTTCTGATCCACCCACTCCTCCTCCATCTCTATTCAGAAAGTGGCAGGCCTCTCATGGGCTTGAACAGAGCATAGCACATCAAGTTGGGGTAAGACTGAGCTTCTCCCCCTGTATAAAGGTTGAGCAAGGTAATCCAGCATGGAGAACAAGTTCCCAAAAGCCAGCTAAGTGCCAAGGACAGGTCCTGATCTCACTGCTAGGAGACTTGCAAACAGACCAAGCTACACAAGATTTTATAGGTGTGAGCATATTTGATTTTGGTTGACTTAGCTCAGTGGAACTCTTATGAGAGAATGTTCCAGAGTTGAAATTCAAGATTTTAAAAAACAGAGTGACCTCTTTTATAGTAACAGTAGAAGACAAAATGTCAAAAAAGATTAAAAAAATTATTAGTGTATGCCTCCTGAAAGAACAGAGACAACAAGCCAGGAAGAGAGGACAAAGACAAAATGTTTTAAAGTCCTGAGATCACCATGATGAGTCTTGGGGTGGAAGGTGAGTGATGGTTGAGCCATCAGAGTGCATCTGAAAGTGACAGCAGACAAATGCTGTCTCTTCTTCCTGGTGGAAAATGTGCCTTCCCCTGTGCCTTCCTTCCTCATTGGTAAGAGGGCCAAGAATATTGGATGGTCTCTAAATAATCTTCCACTCTAGCTTTGGGGAATTCAAGGTTTGACTCAACATTGCTACCTCAGGAAATGAAATATGGTTAATTGTGTATATCTATATATTGCTGTGGGATGGTCTGTATGTCAAATTGCTCTGATTGGTCAATAAATAAAACATTGAAGAAGAAGCAGAGTGCTGGAGAGGCCCACAGAAATCCATGGAGATGCCCCCACAATAGACTGCTGGCAATGGTCGAGAAATAGCCCGATCAGACCTACCCTGGTGATAGGATGGCCAAACACCCTAATTGTCGTGCTAGAGGCCCCATCCAGTGACTGAGGGAGCTGGATGCAGATATCCACGGTCAGGCCCTGGGTGGAGCTCTGGGAGTCCAGTTGGGAAGAAGGAGGAGGGTTTGTGTGAGCGGGAGTTGTTGGGACCGGAGATGGATGGAATACAGGGACAAGTGGCCAGACGAATGGAAACACATGAACTGTGAACCAATG
>CABHPQ010162071.1:24657-40572 GCA_902168405.1 Peromyscus aztecus | reverse complement strand
GTAAGTCTTCCTAAATGTTTGTTTCTACAGACATATAACGCAAATGGTTTTTTGTAGTAGTAGTTCAATTAAAAATTAAAGCTGGCTTTGGAGTTGGAATGTGGTTCTCTCCTTCTCTAAAACCAAGCATGCTTATTAAAGGAAAATTCAAAATCTCTGACTCATGTCAGAAGAGCCACCTGGTATGGGACAGAAGAAAAACAAAAAATTAAGGACTATTTTATTGCCACTAAATTCATAATCCTTTGGTTTTTATCTTACATATTTAGAGCTTTTCTTAAAAGTATAAAAATTATCCCCAAACTCATAAGATTTATATATATATATATATATATATATATATATATTAAACTTTTTGTCATGATATTAATGGTCATATAGAGTACTAACTAATTCTAGAAAAGGCTTCATCTATCTTTTACATGATTTCAGATTTGAGTCTCTATCAGGTAACTAGAAATTAAGTTTCTGTACTCTGGATGTACATAACAAATATTGATCCTCTAACCTCTTTGAAATCTGCTGCATATGATGTTTAAAATGTTTAAGTTTTCTGCAATGAACCGTGACCATGCCTAACAGTGACCTTTGAAGTCTCCAAAAGGATGATGGGGCCCCACAACGATGATTCCACATGGACTATGAAAACACCACTAAGCTGACAAACACCACCTAAAGACTGGCTTTGGACTACAAACTGCTCAGGACAGTTTCAAGGTAGCTAGCTGAGATGATCCAGTCTCACAGACTACTCTAGCCAGGGCTTGAAACAAGCCCTGCACTTTTCCATTACACAGAGACTGGACAACAGATGATACAGCTACCTCTCCCAAGACTTGACAACCCCAATTTTTCCCTAGAGATGCTATCGCCCCTAGAATCAGGAAGTAAATTTAAGAACACGACACCCAGCTGGGCGGTGGTGGCGCACGCCTTTAATCCCAGCACTCGGGAGGCAGAGCCAGGCGGATCTCTGTGAGTTCGAGGCCAGCCTGGTCTAGAGAGCGAGATCCAGGAAAAGCGCAAAGCTACACAGAAAAACCCTGTCTCGAAAAAAACAAAACAAAACAAAACAAAAAAAGAACACTACACTCACATTCCCAAGAGGAGGGGTGGGTAGTTTTTGGTCCTTCAATGGGTTATGGATATTTGTCATTGTTTAGCGTGGTTGGTTACAAGTTGTATTGGAAATGGTCAGGAAAAAAGCTGAACAAAGGAGATTAGATTCAGAGTTCTTGTTAGAAAAAAGAAAGAAAAAGAAAATGAAAAAAGGGGAATGCAAATGTGATAGGATAAAAGAATAGATATTGAATCTACTTTTAAACCAAAAAAGCAACTACTTGTTTTAAATATTTTACATTGATATTGATACACAGTGAGATTATTTTTGTTAGAACACACTGTACATAATTTCTAATCTTGTTCAAGGTATTGTACCTATACATCTCATTTAACAATGTAATGCAAACTGCTAATCTTTTAAAGATTTTTTTTTAAAGATTTATTTATTTTATTATGTATACAGTGTTCTGTGTGCATGTACACCCGCAGACCAGAAGAGGGCAACAGATCTCATTACAGATGGTTGTGAGCCACCATGTGGTTGCTGGGAATTGAACTCAGGACCTCTGGAAGAACAAGCAGTGCTCTTAACCTCTGAGCCATCTCTCCAGCCCAAAACTTCCCTTTTTTTGAGACAGGGTATTTTTTTTTTTTTTTTGGTTTTTCGAGACAGGGTTTCTCTGTGTAGCTTTGCGCCTCTCCTGGAGCTCACTTGGAAGCCCAGGCTGGCCTCGAACTCACAGAGATCAACCTGGCTCTGCCTCCTGAGTGCTGGGATTAAAGGCGTGTGCCACCAACGCCCGGCTTTTAAAGATATTATTACAAACTATTTAGGATAATAAAGAAATGCAGGTTAGTAATTAGTCACCTATTACAATCAAACTTGTAGCCATATTAGGTATGTTTTCAAGGCCAAACAGAGATACATTTTAGATAGACAGATTGTCTTCAAACACTTCAGAAATCTACAGAATATGGCATTTAAGATGTTTCCGTAACATAGGCTTTTTTTTTTTTTTTTATGACAATGAGACATGTTTGCTCGTGGCAGCATGAATCTACTTCAGAGAAGATGATGGGCATCAAAGAAACTCCATATGGAGTTTACTTTCTTTGTGGCAAAAGTTAGCCACTGGGCAAGAAAATGCCCTTGTCTTGACTGATGACACTATGCTGTTCAAATAGGATAAGCAGGACTGCTGAACTTTGCCAAGACAAGGTAAGGACAGCCCTTTAGAAAATCCTGCTTCACAGATAAGTCTGTCAGATTCGTTCCCTAGTACTAGGTTTTTTGGGTTTTGGGTTTTTTTTAGTGTGTGTGTGTGTGTGTGTGTGTGTGTGTGTGTGTGTGTGTGTGTTGGTGTGTTGGGAGAGTGTTGATATAGGGTTTTTGCACACTGTAGCTTGTATCAGTACTTCATCCCTCTATGTGGGCAATACTACACTGATTCATGAATGTAGACATTTTTTAAGATGTTACTATGGGCATTCATTTACATTTTGTTTGTGGCCATGTTTTCAATCCTGTGGGAACAGAACTGCTGCTCAACAGGCACCTCTGTCTCTAACTCTGGAGACTGAGACCCATTTCTGACAGTGGCTGAACCAGTACACACTCTCACCAGTGGTACATGAGTGCTACTAACCAACACTAGCTTCTCATGCTACAGCTATCCTTGGGGACAGAGAGAGAGTGGTAGTTCATTGTGGGTTTGATTTCAGCTTTCATACTGATGAATGATGTTAATATTTTTCATGTGTTTAATAGGCATTTATATATTTTCACATTCTTTGTCCATTTTAAATTTTATTTTGCCTTTTATTGCTAAGCTATAAGAGTTTGTCACAAGTCGGGCGGTGGTGGCACACGTCTTTAATCCCAGTACTCGGGAGGCAGAGGCAGGCAGATTTCTGTGAGTTCGAGGCTAGCCTGGTCTACAGAGCGAGATCCAGGAAAAAGCACAAAGTTACACAGAGAAACCCTGTCTAGAAAAACCAAAAAAAAAAAAAGAGTTCATTACATATCCCAGATATATGTCCTGTATCAGATCCACAATTTTCTTCTTCTCTAGCTTGCCCCATCTTGAGGGCTGGTTTGTTTTGTTTTGTTTTTTCACTTAAAACAAAGCAGACTTTAGGCGTCCATGTGTTGGTTAGAAACTAGAAGATCATCTGCTCCAAGTTCAGCTCTGTCAGTATTAGTTCAGTAGGGGAATTCAAACATATCTCTTCCACTGCTTGGCAATGGGGCCACCTCCTCCCTTGGCTGTGACAACCCTATCCTGGGAGAGAAACAGAGCACGGCCCTCCCACTGAGAGGCACAGAACAACTCCTTGCTTAGTTCTGCTGCTCCTGTCTGGGAAGAGAATGAGAGTACCACCAACTGCTTCTGCACACACTGAAGAAAGATCAGCTACTTTCTCAGATCTACCTCAAGGGAGAAGAGGAATGCTGCTTGGCCACAGTCAGCAGGATGGAAGATTAACTCACTGCTGGGCTCCAGGATCATCACAGGTGTGGGAACTAGAGCATCACTGCTTGCTTTCCAATGGCTTTGTGTCCAACGTTAACATCTTGCTCAGCCTCATAGGAACTGTGTGTGTGCAGGAGGAAGGAGGGCTTTTCAGGTACCATGTGACTGACATTAGGTGGGTACTTCCAAAAAAAAAATCTTCGGTTGCTAAACCATGTCCTTCCTTCTCCTCTGACTAGAGGAGGTAGGACTTTCAATGTTACCTTTCTGTGCTTTATGAACACTTCACCTGCAGAACCCTGAGACATGCAGGAAGCAAAGAGGAATTCCATGTTATTCTTAAGTCCTAAGACATGCCCCCAGGCTTCTTTCGCCACCTTTCACAATCTTCTTTTCCCTCCACGCTTCATTTAGGAGGAGGACCAGGAAAGAACAGGGCACTCCATCTTTGTCAGAAACTGAAGTTGTGTTTAGCATTTTATAACAGTAATTTTAATCTCTTTGATGTTTTCCTACCTAATTTTCCCACTGAACTACAACTTCTTTGAAGGCTATGTTTTTGAAAACTATGTTTTATCCTTATTTTCTTCAGAGTATCAAAAGGAAACAGGAATGAATCTTAGCATTTGCTAAAAATCATACAGCACATTGAGTAAATGAACAGTTTCTGTAGTTGTAAATCAAACCTTGGTATTGCCCCTCTTTCTCTTTCCCTTTATCCTATTACACTTCCTCACATATGCTCTTTATTAAACACTCAGTGCTGTTAAGTTAGCTGCTACAAACATGAAGCTGCTAGCAGACCACCTTCCTCTTGAGGAGGAGTTTGTCATCAGAGTCATGTGCAAACTTCTGTCAGAACACAAGATAGCAAATGAACAAACTGCCAAGGGGGAACTGAGCAGTGCATGCCTAATTGTTCAGAGAGAGAAACCATAGTTACAGAAGCTAAAATGTGCCTAGCAGCTGAGGACAGAGTGGGTAAGCCACAGAACTAGGACAGAGTGAACTGCTGGGGAAATAAATGGCTGGGTGCAGACCAGGTGGTGCACAGAAACCTGAGACACGTGTTTCCTTTGTTGCTGTGACCTGCACTATCGGGTCATTTTTCTAATGTGCACTGTTAGGAACACTGGGTTACCAAGTGTATCTAATCTTAGGGATGATTTGCCCACCACACATCTTTGACTGCTCTGCTGCTCTTATTTTCAAATTCTCTGTTCCTTTTGCTCTCTGTTCTCTTTCCCAGCAAGTTTGTTACTTTTCTAAAACTTTCTGCAGGATACTGTCTTTCTTTGTTTTCAACCCAGGTATCAAAAAGATTTGAGATTTGAGAGTGACCACTTCAAAGCAATTACTATATACATGCAATAACTCTTAAAAATTATTTAAATCATCATTTTCAGAATTCTACAACTCAAAGGCTTCTAAGAATCTGAGGTAAAATTATTCAAGAAAAATGGTTGAATGTCAACAGGAATAGTGAGCTTTGTAAGGTCTTATCTTAGATGTTCTTTTACTGTCAGGACAAAACACCATAACCAAGGCAACTTATAAAACAAAGCATTTAATTTGAAGCTTATAGTCCTAGAGGGTTAGAGTCCATGAGCACTACGGCAGGGTGGAGGGCAGCGGGCAGGCAGCAGGCCCTGGAGCAGTAAGGCCATGAGGCCCTTACATCTGATATGCAAGCATGAGGCAGAAGCTAACTAGAAATGGTGCAGGCTTTTGAAACCTCAAAGCCCACCCCTAGTGACACACCTCTTCTAACAATGCCACACTTCCTAAACCTTACCAAACAGTTCTAACAACTGGGGATCAAGTATTCAAACACATGAGCCTATGAGGGTTATTCACATTCAAGCCACCACAGGTCCTCTGTCCCTGCCCCATCTCTGTAGTAGCCTTGAAAACCAACAGTCTAAAGTCAAGGCAAGGCAAGCAGTCTCACAGATATTTCCCTAAACGCCCCCCCCCAATAGAAACTGTTTAATTTCAACTGCATCAGACTGTACTCAGTACAAAAGCATTACAACAACCAGGGTTGTTGAAGATGGGGCTAGTAGCAAAGAAAATAAGATGCTAACCAAAAGGAAAAAAGAAGAGCTGGAAAAAGAGATGCCCATAGAGGACTTTGGGAAAGCCTCAAATATTCCTAAGGGTCTACATAGTCATTTCAATAGAAAAAAAATTGGACAAAATCCAGTACCCTTCCTGTAAAGAAAATAAAAGTACTGAACAAACTAGAATATGATGGGAACAGTTTCACCAAGACAGAGGACATTTACAAAAACCCCACAGTCTGCATTTCAATTAATACTAAAAGATCCAGTCATCATGATTAGGACAAGGAAGCCCACTCCCAAACATTTTTACCCAACTAACAGTTCTAGCTTGAGCAACTAAGAAATAAGAAAAAGAAAAATCTAGGAATTCAGGTTAGAAAGAAGTAAAACTATTTGCATTTCGGATGACATGAATTTCCAAATAAAGAAAATCCTAAAGTATTCAGAATAATAAGAGCTAATAAATGAATTCTGGAAGACTGAAGGTTATATAATTTATACATACAAATATCAATGGTACATCTAAATATTAGCAAAGGCTATTTTGAAAATGAAATTAAGAAAGCAATCTTATTTACAATACAATCAAACCTCATGTAGAAGCAAATTTAGCACAAAGATGAAAGTTTATGTATTTGGATGTTCTAAAATACCACTAAAATAAATCGAACAAAGAGAAAGATATCAAGAAGACAATGTTAAGTTGGCAACACTAACTAATCTTTACAGGCTTTACACAATTATTATCAAAATACAAGATCCTGTTCCCTGCTCCTCAAATTGGCAAGCTGATCCTAAAAGGCATAGAGAAATACAACACAGAGACTCAGAACAGTGACAAAATCTTGAAAGGAAAAATGTAGAGTAGAAAGACTTGTGCTTCTCTGTTCCCAAGGTTTTCACTACAAGGTTATAGTAATCTAGACACACGGCAGGAGCAGAAACACAGAATAGAGTTCACAAATAAACCTATATATTTATGATCATCTTCAGCAAGGGTGACAAGATAATCCAATCTGGGAAAGTCAATTCAATAACGATCAAAGCATAATGATGAAAATGTATCCACAATGGAACCTATTACTTTGTTTACTAACTTTAAAAATTAAAAAAAAAATGGGTTGGGGAGATGACCTAGAACTAAAGCACTTACTACATAAACATGAGGGAGGACCTGAGCTCTGGTGCCCAGCTCCCAGGTAAAAGCCAGAGATTGTGGTGAACACCTGTAATCCCAGTGCTGGCGAGGCAGAGATGGGGGATTCCTGGAGCTCACCAGCCAGCCAGTCTAACTGAGTTGGGGAGCTCCAAGTTTAGGGAAAGATCTTACCTCAGAAACTAAGGTAAGTTTAGTTATTCAAATGCAAGCAACTGAAGACACCTGACAGCAACTTCTGGCCTCTACAGGAACATGCATACACATGCACATGTACCCACGTGCACATGAACACATACCACATACACAAAAAATTAATAAGCACAATATATGTAACAAGTGTTGGTGAGGAATGGAGAAACTGAGATTGTCGTGCATTGCTGGTGGAATTGCAAAAATGGTGCAACCATGTGGAAAACAGTTTGACAGTTACTGAAAAGTTTAAATACAGACTGAACACACGACTCAACAATCCCACAGTTAGCAATACCCAAGAGTATTGAATACATACACCCACAAAAGAACCATATCTAAATGCTCACAGCAGCATGATTTGTACTAGTGAAGAAGTAGAATCAACTCAATGTTTCACTGATGAGCAGTATGTGGGCACGCTGCTACAATGCAGTACTAGTCAGCATGGAGAGAGATGAAATTCTGATCAATGCTATAAACAGATAAAACTTGAAAACGTTATGCTAAAGAAAAGCTGGCTGGAAAACATGAAAGTCTATTTCGGAACAGAGACATCGTGGAAACTGAACATCCAGTAGTGGTTGCTAGAAACAGGCAGGGCATGGTGCAGTCAGAGTTAATGGGATTTCCCCTGGGTATGACAGAAATGTTATGGAATTAGACAGTGGTAACAGGTCCATGAATCAGTGACTAAGAAAGATATCATGAACTAGCAATCTAAAAGGGTCAATTTCCTTGTATTTGAATAATAATCTCATTATGAAAAGCAAAGAGACTTGATAATCCTTAAAATCAGCTCTTTACCCTCATTTGTTCTGGATCTTAAACCACTTACATGAAATTATTTTTCATATCATTGTAATTTCTAGAAGATTTTATTTAGAATATGTATAAATTAGTCATCTTACCCCCATATTAATATTTCTATACTATATAACATAAATTAACTGTCTTCTCGTCAGTAGGCATTTTGCATCTGTTCAGGACAAAATCCACTCATCTTTGACTATTTTTCTTTTCTAAGAGTAGTGCTAATCACCAAAAGTTCTAGGAGCTGGCAAAGTACTAAAGAAAGCACACACTTACAACGGAGAATGTCCACTGTAGACCCTGTTGTGGGTGCACTAATCCTTGTTACTCTCTACCAGCTTCCTGTTAGTTCACAAACAGTGAGCTGGGACTGACAGGAAAGGAATAATATTACTAGTAGTTTCAAATGACACTGACAGCTTCTTCCAGGTGCCAACCAATCTAACCTTGTTTCCCTCTATAGTTAAGGAAGGATGTCATGGCATCCTGCTGGCAAGGAAGTAACTGAGTTTTAAAGCACAGTCCTTATCTTGGTGAGGAGAGAAGGCACACATCCAATATTGATTTACTTCTCAGGGAAAGGTGGCAGATAGTCACTATTTTCTCTTAAATCCCAGAATAAGATGTCTCTGATTAATTCAGCAAGGTATTTCAAATACAAAGTTATGCACTGAGAGATGGATAAGTGAAACCAATCCGAGATCCAGCTCTCCCAGGGCCCTAGCTGGGAGTTAGGCACTGCTAAGCACCATTAAGTGCTGTTGAGAATGTTACTTTGTGTTGAGCTTTCTTAAAGTCTGCACTATAAGCATCCTACAATGCTTTGTTTTTGTTGCTGCTGCTTTTCTTGTGCCCTAAATAAACAAAATCCCCCAAAATGCCATTCAGGTCTTTGAATGACAGTAGAGATAACAGATAAACCCTTCTCTTATGCATGGCTACCAGGAGCGAAAAACTGTCCACCCATCAGCCCCTTCTCTGGCAACTGGCAAGTCTGCTCTCTGGGCAAGCCAGCTGTTTCAAACGCGCAAGGCTGACTCTGAGGACACTGCAGCTGCAAGAACACTACTAATGAAGCTGTGGCACCTGCTCCTAGAGGTCTTGCTCCAGGCACCACTACTCCAAACTGCACTGGCCTTGGAAGGCAGGATTCCAGGCAAACAAGCTTCAGTGGCTTTAGATGACCCTGCACCTAGCCTCACACAAGATGGAAAGAAGGGAGAGCACTGCATGAATAACTCAACAAGAAGCCAACATGGTGGGACTGGAAGCTATGCTATAATTGATGCAAATACAATCCTTCATTTGCACGTTACAACTCTCGCCACATTCAGCTTCCTCCGTATATATCCTGACTATTTGGCTCACTTTAGTCAATCTGAAGTATCTACCCCGCCTGTTGCAACATTAAGTCCAATAAAAGACTATTCTGTTGCCCGCTATGATTTTTATTCTTAGGGCAGCCTGAGCTGACACTGTGAAGAAAGGCAGAAGAGCTGGCAGCAGCAGCATGACTGTGTGTGGCTGTGAAGAAGTAGTGGATAATAAAGACTGTGGAAGTGACAGAGTGTAGTAAGGTTCAAAGAACACAGACTCTTATAGCCAATAGAAAGCCTTTATTCGCCCACCAGCAGGCTACACAGGGAACTTGCCCAAATCGTGTAGCCATGAGCCTTTCCGTTCTTGGCTTTTTATGCACAAAAACCATATCCTGGTTGACTCACTTCAATTATCAAGAACAATTAGCAATAAGCAGAACTACAGAAGCCAAAAAGCAAGGTTAGTACATTTAGGGACTTTCCCAGAACTATGGACTATGACGGATAGGCTTTTGTTCTCATTTTGGCAGGTGCTCTAGTCTACATGCTGGGCTCTTAGGTCAGAATGGTGCCTTGATGCCTTTGTTGTGCTAAGATCTGGGGGCCTGTTACAAGAGGAGTCAAGATTCCAGATGGTAGAAAGTGGGTGTGGGACACTGCAGGTTCAAGTCACTAGGAGGGAGCTACCACACCTTGGAAGCCAGGTGTCCTGATGCCCAAGGCATGAGAACTGCAACACTAGCCACCACTGGAAAGGCCAAGAGTTCTAATACCCAAGGGTGAACTGCTGTGATGCTAGCTGGCACTAACTGCTGCTGGAGCTAGCTATTGCTTATACCTCGGATTTTACCAGCCACTGAGTGCTGGGCTGCTGGCATAAGAACCAGTAAGAACTGGCATAAGAAGAGTAAGCCTCTAATTTAGGTACTTAGAACTATGAGTCTGTCTTCTAAGGTCTAACGCAGGAAGTCCTGAGTTCCTGGTCTTGAAACAATAAGCCCCTGAGTCTTTCAGTTCAGTCCATAAATCTTCAGCACTCTAGGGCCCATGACTACCAACACCAGATGAGCTACTCCTCACCTACTCAACAATTCCATTTGAGCAGAACCAAAGAACCCTAGCCAGATCAAGGGTAACAGAAAGGCTTGAACTGTGTAGTTCAGCATTTTTAGAAGTGTATTCAATGAAATACCAATTCCCTCAATGATCCAGGAGAAAAGGTTCAGAGAAATATATTAACTCAATTGTTTTCCAAAAGCATTTGTTATCGAACACTTTTTCTCCATGATCCCTACTGAAACCCCAGGGAACATAAGCATGACCCATGGAACGCTCTATAACCCTACTGAAACTTCAAGGAATGTATGTAGGCATGACCCATGGAATCTTCTGAAATCCCAAGGAACACCTTACCTACAACAGCACCTTTTGGAAAATTCTAATCTGGTCAGAAAAATCCACATTATAAAAGATGACAATGATTACTCTTATCCAATCTTTCCTGGGATTAAATGACTTGCTCAAAGACACGAAGGGTCTCGAGGAGACAGGACTGAATTCTAGTGTTCTTCTACACTGCCACCCTGCTTTCTCTGAGGAACCTTTCCCTAATGGCAATTTAATCATACTGGACTTCCCAATAAACAGTAAGATCATTAGTCACTTAATGTTAGTTATGTTTGAAAGCTTTCCCACAAAAGGCTTGACCTGAAAGAGGTTAGTATTATATGACTCTCCTTTCAAATTGTTATTTCAAGGTTGGTTTTACCTGGAGTAAGAAGAAAATTTCTTTGGGAACTCTCCACCTTGAAGATATTTCAATATTTCTTACCACAACACCCTTTCTGTGCTCAGTATTTTTAGCTCATTGTTTTCTATTTTGGCAGCTGAGAAGCTGCAGTTTGTAATTTTACCTCCAGCTTCATATTTCTTCTTAAAAGTGAATACAATGTCCTGTTTATAATAATAAAATCACCAGTTGGCAGAACGACATTAAATGGAAAAAAAAAGAGAGAGAGAGAGAAAGCAATTGGAAAATTTAGAGCAAGCAATTTTAAGTGCCAAGTTTCACATTTGTAATGGTCCAGTGGAGGTCACTGGGCTTCCTTTTTATTGAGGGAATAGTAAAGAAATAGATACCACAAACTCTCTTGTAAAAAGCTATAGAAACCATCCCTGCTTCAATGAAGCTCATGGCTTTACCAAAAAGTGATGTGATTCAAATGTATACAATAATACTAGCTATTGGGAAAACATAAAAATCAGGTTAACACGGTATTTTTCCCTCCAATGAATTTAGGTTTTCATTTTCTACTTGAATTGAACTTTTAAGCTTCAGTTTCCTATTCTAGTTTAGTAACAAAGGAAACAAAACAATATGAATGAAATGGGAAAAAAATGCAACCAGTCTTGGAAATAACCCTGGAGTTTCTGAGGCTTCAGATACAACCAACTTTAAGCAGTTCCTTCAGACACAGTATTTTCCTAGTCCCCAAATTTTTGCAGGATTGGTGTTGTTTAACCTCAAGTGCCCTGCTAAAAAGAGCTACAAGTCTAGGCCATGTAAGTAGGGATTCTCCAGAGAAGGGAGCCAAACGTCTAAAAGAATGGTGAGCGCAATCAGAAGGGCCAGATCACCCCTGTGAGTTCACACCAGCCTTACTTCTTAAAAACTGCTAACCAACCATTTTTCTTTTCAAAATAAACACTATTTCTCTCAACTTCAGTTTGCAAAATATTACCCCAATTCCACTGGACTAAAAAACTGGAATTTTACTGACATAATTGGATTATGAGGTTTAAAGATTGATGGAACTTTTCTGTTCCAAATATAATTGTTAAATACCAAACCTAAACGGGTATGTAGAAGCTCTTACGTAGCTACAGCCAGAGGAACACTGCAGGTTCCAAGGCATGGTGACCCGGGAAGAGAGGAGCAAGAAGCTACAGATGGCTTCCAAGTCTTGTCAGAAGATCTTACAGTCTAATGGTACCTAGTCATTCTGTAGCTCAAGCTTGTCACTAAAATGGAGATGATTTCAGTCACTCCAGTTACTAAATTCTGCCTCGATTCTTAGCTCTCAGTCCACCCAACCAGTGACCTTAGCTTGGTCAGTGTTCACAGCCACGTTGCGGCTCCTGCTACTCTCTGCCGTACTTGACCTCAACATGAACCTGACTTTCTAGAGATAGAGTGCTACACCTCAGTTGTCTTTGTCTCTTCAGTGGCCAGTTTAATGCTTGGCTCATGCATATCTATACACACACACACACACACACACACACACACACACACACACATATAGTATATGTATGTCATACACATATAAAATATATATAAATGTTTCAGCAACCAAGGAAGAAAAGTTTAAAAAGATACAGAAGAGCGGCTTTGGGATTTTGGAGAATTTCTAATAATTTGTTCAATAAAAGACACTTTATAGCATGCACTAGGACTCAATCCAAGTCCTTTGGTCAAATTCAGGAAAATGAACGCTGCTTTTAAAATGCCTTTGAAGATATGGGAATCTCAGAGAAGAATGCATCACACTATTACAAATACTTATTATAACTACTTCTCTCCATTAAATTTATCAAATTATTTAAATACTTTAACTATCTGACTATTGCTTAATAGATTTCATTCATGTCCTTTGACATGAGCCTAAGGGAGAAGACTCATAGGGGCAGAGACTCACATGTATTTCTATTTGTTACCATATTTCCATGTCCAGGGATGGCATATAACAAATATTTGTTAGTTGATAAACTAAATAAACCTATCATATCAGTCAAAGAAAAGAAGCTAATCAGACCCAAACACATCAGCAAAGTCACAGATTTTACTTTATACACATTTTTATCATAAAAAATTAGAAATTCACCAAGACTACATAAATACATGAATTAACCCCAGTGACCTGGCTACATGTATGGGTCAGTATAAGTGTCATGTGAATAAAAGAGTCAACATTCTAGAAAAAACTCATACCATGGGCTCTCTCATTGGTTCCTCAATCAGCTGTGACTTACAGATATTTGCCATGCCTGCTTACATGGACTTGCAGATCTCACTTAGTTTTAGCTAGATTAACCTTTATAACACAGGTAACTTACTAAAATATTACTGGAAAGATGCAGAAGCTTAAGATAACAGTAACAGTGCTCCCAAAAACAGGAGCACCAAGAACTGGCCCTTCTTATAGCAGAACTGGCCCTTCTTATAGAAGCTCATCACAGCCTGGCTGTGACCGCATGACAATGGCTGCCAGAGGCTGTGAGAAACTTAGAAAAACTAAACACAGTGAGTGTTCCTTCAAGGGGAAAGATAGAACTTTAACATTAAGGAAAATGGGTTATTGAATTTGAAAACATTATATTTATATTTAGAAGAACATTAAAGTGTTGTTTTGTTATTTTTGTTTTGCAGTGCCAGGATCAAACCCAGAGCCTTCCACATCCAGATCTTTTTAACAGACATGCTGAAATGCTTCTATTATCATATTACTTGGAGTTTAAAATTGTGTCTATGTACAAACTACTAAATTGCTCACATGTACACACCCAAACTACATACCAGAACTTTACAACTAGATTTTACGATGTCACTGAAAGAGTTTGCTGAAGACTGTGAGCTTTTAAAAATGTCCAACACTGGGAATGACGGTGCACGCCTGTGACCCTAGCATTTGGGAGGCTGAGGCAGGAGGACTGGAGCTTAAGGCCAGTTTAAGCTACAGAGGAAGACCATGTCTCAAAAAACAAAGCAAACAAAACCAAAAGCTAATAATGCAGCACTTTTCAACCAGTCCACAGAACTGACTGGCATAGGAAAGACAGAGACATATTACCTGTGTTTCAAATAAACTTGGATAAAATACTTGCATAGAACCTAAAAAATGAGTATTGTGGTTTAGTGAATACTTTTATTTTTTTAAAATAGGAATAAGGATATAGGTCAGTTGTAGAGCACCTGTTTGTATGTATGTATGTATGTGTGTGTGTATGTATGTATGTATATATGTATCTATCTATCTATCTATCTATCTAGGTAGCTAGCTAGCTATGTGGCACATGCTTTTAGTTTCAACACTTGGGAGACAGAGGCAGGTGAATTTCTGTGAATTCCTTGTGGAACATAACATGTTCTAGGCCAGTCACAGCTATATATTGAGACACTGTCTAAATAAACAAAACATACAGGACTTACAATCAGATATTTAAACTTCCATACTACAAGTTATTAAAGCAAAGTTTAAAAATAACAATAACACCCAGTTGAATTGCTTTTACCAAAAGTAAAATTATCAATATAAAGAAACACAGTTTTTAATACCTTTCATGAAAATATTAAAATATTTAAAATTCATTTCATTTTTATTTTTCTTCATTTAGGTTTATAATATAAATAACAGATTAGTTAGTAATATATTAAATTTTTTTATATTTTTTGTTGTTGTTTTGTTTTTCAAGACAGGGTTTCTCTGTGTAGTTTTGGTGCTTGTCCTGGATCTTACTCTGTAGACCAGGCTGGCCTCGAACTCACAGAGCTCCACCTGGCTCTGCCTCCTGAATGCTGGGACAGAAGGCATGCGCCACCACCACCCAGCAATTTTTTTATAATTTTAAAGAGACATGCATTAGTGGGAATGCATGTTCACCAATGTTTAAAGATGACTATTTTTAGATATCAAGAAACCATTTAAAAATGTTAAATGTAAAAGAATAAATGAATGTGATGTGAATTTTAGAAATATAATCTTGGGGACAGATGGTGATGAAAACATTGGAAAGTTAAAGGAGTTTTTAAACACTGTTACTACATTAACAGCAGAAAACATCACAATGGTCCTCTACTTCTGGGCCCCTTCTGAGGGCACATGGTTAAGACTTTAACAGAAGCTTTCTGCAGAGCAAGGTCTATTCTGTAGGTCAGCCCAGAAGGCAACAAGGGCCAAACCAAAGGCAAGATGGAGCCATAAAAGGATAACTTGAAGCAGCTCTAGGCCCTGTGACCAATGAATGTTTAGTATTTTTCTGCAGACTATGATCAGGTCAGAAATGAATCTATCTATCTTCTGACATTTGTATTTATGAGTTCTTACAGTTTAAAGATTTTAGCAATGGAATAGTATGCTAAGTGAACAGTGAATGCCGCTTCCCTGTCTTTTTACTCCTCCCTGAACCAATTTCCCATGTTAGTCATGTATGTGACCAGTTTGACTTACTTCCTCCTACATCATTTTCTACACATACATATTTTAATGTGTATATATGTATAGACACATACATGTGATTTTTTTGTGTGTATCTGTACTTATATAGCTCTGGATCACTGACTTCACAAAAATAGGATTATATTCATATTAACCTGCAGTTTGCTTCCTTCATTTAACAATATTTGATGGTCTTCCCTCCAGGACAGATCATATTATCATGTTATCATATGGTCATGTTATCATATGGACAGATAGGCCATAGGTTGTTAAGCTATTCCATTCCTGAAGGACTTAGCAGTGTCTCCTGTTTCCCCTTTACAATAAAACAACAATGAAAAATCTTTGCTCATAAATCTTTGTACATTTCTCTCAGTAGTACATATTTCTGTAAGTAGAGTTTTGGGGTAAAGGGTACATTTAAAATTGAATCGACATTAAGTTATACTTCAAATAATGATAACTATTATTAGAATTTAATCATTCCTTATTACTTTTTCCCTTTTCTTTTGTTTGGTTTTAGCCTTTTTCACATGTTTTTTATTCTTTGACAATTTCCTACATGAATATAATATATTTTCATCATATACAAGACCTGTGGCACAGCCTGAATCTCCT
>CABHPQ010162071.1:13692-24257 GCA_902168405.1 Peromyscus aztecus | reverse complement strand
CCTCACTCTCCCAAATGCTGAAATTACAACCCTGTGCCAACACATTTGGATTTATTAAAGTTTTTTATATAGTCTAATTCAATCAAAGATCTCAGTAAACGTCTCAATCGTACATGAGGCAACAAAGGTTCTAGAAGGTTCAGATTCAGTGCCCCAGAGGAGATAACGCTCTCTGTACCCACAAGAACTCAGGCGTGCAGGTTCTTATTAACACCCAGGACCACATTTGAGCCAAATGAGTTTGAATACAACATATATTTCCATCAGCCACACTGATAAGTAGGAAAGGACCATTATCTCACTTTCCTCACATACTTTCAGCAAGAACAGTAAAAAATAAAAATAAAAAAATAAAAAGGACAGTAAGTTTCAAAAAGAGACAACACATGCGAGGGCAGGAAAGCACCTTCACACTCAGTGGAGCATAGGACACTTGGAGCTGAAGACACCATAAGTTCAGCTACAGAGCAAGCAAGTGTAGTGGAAAGACTCTGACACGGGATAACCTTAGCAAAAACCTTCCACAGCTCCGTGGTGGATTGTATGAAAACTTTCTTGGTTCTAAGTATCTCCATGTGGCATCCAGAATGAATGCCAGTACTGAAACCAAATTCTGAAGAGAAATATCAGAAAAGAACTAACATCCCACAATGAAGAAACATCTTCAAAGAAGATGTTGTTATAAAAATACCACAAAAGTACTTTCCAATAAATTCCAGACCTAAAAGTAAAGCTTTAAAATGAGACTCCAAGCACAAGGTCCTGAATCCTCTGCTGTGTGCCTAGAGAGGCCCGTTTAGAGGAAGCACTTCTAAGCAGATAGCATTGCCTTTTTTAAAAGGAGACTTTGGGGTCCGGCAAGGAGAGACTAGGAAAAGGCACCTGTATCTTTAGAAATTAGAATGGTCTAGAACCATTGTAGAAGCAAACTTCTGCAAAAGGTCAGAGGGTCAATATTTTTAGGCCACACTTGTGTTGGAATTACTTTGAAGTTGTCATGCAGAATGGCTGAGTAATATATAAGCAAAGAAGCATGCATAGTTGTGTTCTACTGCAATCTGACTGAACAAGGAATTACGAATCTCATATCAAATTTTAGGAAAATTACTAACTATTCCTAACTGTTAACTATTACTGTAATTTTGCCAACTATTAAAAAGTCTGAAATCCATCTTCAGTAAATGCGCTCAAGCAGTGGGCTGGATTTAGCTGGCAGTCCATAACTTGCTGACCTCTGGCACAGAAGCACCAGATTTGCAGATTTGCAACTGAATCCAAACGTTGGACAAAAAGAAGGAAACATCTCAGCCCAGCCCCTAGAAGCACTGGGAGAGAAGACAGAGCAGGAACAGCTGTTACCAAGTGTTCCCCATATTTACCTTAGGTCTCTTCTCTTGTTCAGCTCATCAGGAGGAATTGTCCAGGGCAGGCTTTGAGGGAGACACTCAAGAACTTCTGCAGAGAAATCAGAGAAGTCCACACCATATTCTGTCAGGATCCCTTCTGTTTCAGGCTCGATTTCACCAGCCTGCCCAAGACTCTTAGCCAGTTGCCTGTGATAGAGCAGAGAGTGGACAACTGTATTAGTGAACAAAGAAATGTAGGCCCCATTCTCCTCTCTAAAATGAGTAATTATGAAAGTCCTTGTGAAGTCATGACCATAGGATAATTGTACCTTCCAGAACAAAGTCTAACCAGGGGAAGAGGGCAGAAGGCAGAACTTCTTGGAACTTCTGCCATTTTCCTCATGGAGAAGACAAAATCGGTCCCAAACACCTTTGTTTTGACAGTCTCATTACATAGCCCAGGCTGCCCTCCCACTGGGGATTCTGCTTCAGCCTCCCAAGTGCTGGGATTATAGGTACATGCCAGCACATCCAGCTTCAGCAGTGACACTATGAAATCTCTGCAGGGATCTTTTGGCAGGCTCCTTTAGAAAAGTTTAACCAACTTAGTTTGCTGCTAAACTATGATGATTAGAGGAAAGGAGGAAATAGCTCAGTCCAGTCCCTAGAAACATTAGGGGAGAAGACAGAGCTCAAATTATGAGCTTCAGATGCTTATAAATACCTTAGGTCATGCTCACTAAGTTAGAGCTGGAGTTCATACTTGTTTTGCCATTCTATTAGAATTTACCTTTAAAATGTTAAAGTATTTTATCCAAATACAAAAGTTATGTTTATTATGGAGAAAATAAACTGAAAGAAAATTTAAGTCTACAATCCAGCCATGCAGCAAGCTACTATTCATATTTATTTTAGGCTTGGCCTTTTACAAAACAAGATGGTGCTGGGTGTGGTAGTACACAGACAAGTAGATCTCTGTGGGTTCCAGCCCAGCATGCTTTACATAGCGAGTTCCAGCCCAGTCAAGACCACATAGTAAGACTCTGAAAACAAAACAAAACAAAACAAAAAAACCCTCAACAACAAAAAACCCAAGATGGCATATACTAGGGCAGTCATGACATTATGACTTGAGTTCTATCTTTTAAAAGGTGTGTCTCATATATTAAAATGGATAAATTCAGAGCTAAGGACCAGAAATGAGAAAGAACATATAACATTTGTCTTTCTGGGTCTGGGTTACTTCACTCAGTATAATATGTTCTTGCTCTATCCATTCACCTGCAAATTTCATGATTTCATTTTTCTTTAACATTGAGTAGAATCCCATTGTGTATATACTCCATGTTTTCATCATCAACTGAAGGGCATTCACAACTTAAGCCTTGTTTCCATTTCCTAGCTACTTGGGACAGAGTGGCAGTGAACATGGCTGAGTAAGCATCTGTAGAGTAGGATGCTGAATCTTTTGGGCATACACCAAGGAGGAGAATTAGCTTGGTCATATGCTCTATCTACTTTTAGCTTTTTGGGAATTCTCCACTCTGATTTCCATGGTGGCTTCACCAGTTCATAGTCCCACCAACAGTGAACAGGGGTATTAGTACAACAAGTCAAAATTCAGAGAACAATTGACCAGGGTGTGCTCAGTCCCAGTTGATACATCTACAACACAACTCCTGCACATAAAACTCAGGAAACATCATGGGAAAGGGGGCTGGAAAAATTGTAAGAGTCAGAAGAGCAGGAAGTCTGCAGTGAGATTGTGCCTTCTAGCTCTGACAAGGAAGCTGCACCCATGAAGTTTCAACATAGCTGCCTAAAGAAGACCTAAATAGTCCCAACAACAGTCAACATCCCACTATAAATGAGTGAACTCTTATGTGGCCCCACCCCTAGATGAAGAGCTACAATTAACAACTGCTGATAAAAGGAAAATTAGTATCCCCAGGGCTGGACCCCTGACTGAACACCAGTCGGTCAGCCCTGGAAACATACATGCAGGCAACAGTGAATGTGAATGTGCTCAGCGGGTTGTGTTTAGATATTTACTTGTTCGTATATACACCTAACAATAATGGTTAAAGAAGAGGTGGACCCACGAATCTGGGAGGGAGTGGGGGCATAGAAGGGGCAGGAGGAAGACGAAGAAATAACGTAATTATATTTTAATTAAGTAAAAAATAAAATGGATAGTTCTCTACTCTTGTAAGAATTCTCATCCACATACAGATTACAAGTGTGAACTCAGTGTCAAATCCAGACACAAATCAGAAACACGATACCATCCTTAAGCAGCTGTCTCTGGGAAGGGTGTTGGGGAGACCAAAAATAGCCACCTCCTCTGTGACGTATGTCTGTTTATCCCCTAGGAGGATCAGGGAATCTACCTTTAGCTCCTCCTGCAAGGAGCCTCAATTTGGCATTAGGGCCTTTACCAGAGTCATTAATTTCTGTGAATAAGATTTTGTTTCCTATATTAAGGGTGGATGCCAGGCTGCCAGACTTCTTAGGTGCACAGCAGTAAATGAGAATCAAGGGTCTGTTGTCATATTGGCAGACTTTTAGCAGATTCTGACCTGTGGCCTGACACTAGGATACAGAAGTTGTTGCGGTTGGGCCAGCCTCACTTCTCACACAAAAGCCATCGAAGAGCAGCTCCACAGTCCATATACACCTGCTTACCAGCCCATACCCTCTAGGGATACTGTGTAGTACCCACAGTCAAGGCTCTAACCTTGGAAACGGTAAGCCTAATTAAATGCTTGCTTTTTTTTTTAAATAAATTGCCTTGTTCATGATGTTTTATCATAGCAATGGAAACTCTAAGACAAAGGGCAATTAGAATCCAGGTAAGTAACAGGAAAGAGAAAAATAAAGAAACAAAAACTAACAGACAGAAAAGAAACAAACCGTGCAGAAAGAGTAAAATAGATGAGACCCTAGTTAGACTGGTCAAGAAAAACAGTGAGGCAAAGTCACAAATTCTAAGTATCAGAGTAAGAATGGGGACATCATTAACATCCTACAAGCATGAAAAGGATAGGGAGTGACTAGTGATTTTTATCCAATAAATCCAATATCCCGGAAGAAATAGGCAAATTCCTTGAAATATACAAACTGCCCGGGATTCTTCAACAAATCTTGTCCTCATAATGCTTACTTTTATTTATTTTGGTTTTTTCAAGTCATATATGCATACATGATTTATATATCTATATACAATCTAGGAACTACAAATAAGAGAAAACACATGATACCAGTCTTTCAAGATTGGTTTAATATTACCTCCAGTGTGATGCTCTTTCAGGTCTTTTATGACTAGGGATACAATAATTCCTTCTATTTTGAAATGGAGAACACAAAAACCCTGACTGATAAAAATAGCCATGAAGTACACTATTGACTTCTTTATTTGAAATTCAAAGCAGCTGAAAGATGCCTCAGAAGTAAAAATGGTTAGACTAATGTAAAAAACGTTACATACATATGAAGCATAGGACACTGCTTTTTTTTTTTTTTTTTTTTTTAAGACAGAGTGTAACTATGTAGCCCAGGTTGGCTTCAAACTCAAGATAGTATTTAAATTACACTAAATAATTAACTATTTATTGATCAGATCACTACATAATTGCTTGGAGAAGTACAAATAATGAGGTATAGTACAGTTTGAGAGAACTATACCTACATGAAAAGAAATGTGTTCTTGTCTTTTGGCACCAGCGCAGGTAAGGTAGATCCAGAACAATAAACATCAGTCTCACCTCGTGAAGCTGGACAATCTTCTCCAGATACAATATGGCCACAAATGGTACTCCTATGCCTAATGTAGAAACATTTCTAAAAACATGGACAAAAGGAATTTCCTAAGATTCAGCTTCTGAAGGGCCATTACAGGAGTCCTCTGTCCATGTTTTATTTTCCAAGGTCTGAGTTACCACAGTCACCCACCCATAGTTAGGAATTACTAGATATCATAAGTTCGTATGTATAGGCAAACCCATAGTGTATGTAGGGTTCAGTGCCATCTGTGGTTTCACGCATCATCAGAAGTCTTGAAATGCATCATCTGCCAACAAGTGACTATCATATAAATATTACATAACATTTAAACATAGAGCATGTTCAATTAAAAAAACATACTGACTGTAAGCAAGGAAGGGTTAAAGGAAAGCACAGAGAAGTAGTTAAATATCCTCCAAGAAAATAACTACAAAATGACAGCACAACCAAAAGCGGACACAGGGGTACAGCAACTAGTGGGCCCATCAGCCCCGGGAGTCAAGCACTTGAAACAACAGCTCAAGCGCATCAGGAATAAGTCTCAATAGCTTTGGGTTTGGGGACCTCAGACATACGCAGAAAGAACAACAGAACCACCAGATAAACAAGATCCTGCCAGCAGCCCTTCTAGGAAAAGAGACACCACTTGTAAATGGTACAGGTCACAAAGAAACACTTCACAAAGGGAGGACGATGGAGAGGACAGGTGTACTGGGTAGCCGTTCCAGCTTTGACCTGGAAGTACCCTGAAGACCCAAGATCTGGATAACTCAGGCTTTCTTGGTTCCTGGATCCTGGACGCTGGAGGTAGACCGAGCAGAGTTCTCCAGAGAACACCACCCAACTGCGCTACACACCTTTCCCAGACTCTGTAACCTATCCCTTCACTTGTGAGTTACCCCACAAAATAAACCTCCCTTTTAACTACGTGGAGTCGTCTTAATATTTAAACCAATAGACAGGGGAAAGGGAGGACGATGAGGGAGGGAGGGGGAAAGGGAGGACGATGAAACTGAAGTACAAAGATTTCAGAAAGACATAGAAGAAACTTATGAATGGCAGAATGTGATGGGTAATCTTGAATGTCCACATGGAAGGACTTAAAATCACCATGGAAACAAATCTCTGGGCATGTCTGAGAGGGATTATTTATAGGTTAGTTCATGTGAACAGCACCATTCCACAGGCTGTGAAAAAAGTGTACTTCATGATACCGAGTATAGTTTTAGTACACTGAATAAAAAGGAGAAGAGCTGAGCACAGAATTCACTGTGGTTGGATTCCTGACTATGGCCATAACATTCTCTGCCGGCCCCTGCTCGCGAGGATGGATAGCACCCTTAAACTGTGACCTGCCGAAAGCTGCTCTTGTCGGCAAGGGGTTTTCTGTTGTTATCTTTTTTCATCGTCACAACAATGAGACAAATAACTAATACACAGATCAGCAGGTCAAAAGGATCTAACACTGGCAGAGCCAAAAGGAGGTTCTAGATCGGAGGACTAGAGATCAATTTCAGATATAGTACTACGACAACATTCCTGAAATAAAAGGAAGTTTAGATTTCCAGACAGGCCAGGGCACATTTCAAGAAGAACTAACACAGAAAGTCACCAGAGAAACATATTCTAAGAAATCACTGAATGTCAGAGCTAAAGTTTTCAAAATGCAAGATCGCAAGAGAACAAGGCTGTCATAAACACCTACTGAAAGTCTACCAGGTGATAAAACAGAGGCCCACTAAGAGATGGAAACAGCCCTCCCCAGGGACGACCAGCATGGGTTACTGGACCATATCTGTGGCAAAGAGAGTGTGAAGGAGAAGACAGGAATAGTCAGCATGTGGTGGCAGACCTGACCCCATAAACTGTCACAAAAGTCACACAAGTCATGAAAATTAAAGAGAAAATGTTTCTTTTTCCCATCTTGTGCTTTCTGTTCTGGCAACAAAATTCATCAGGTTATATACTGGGCCAAACAATCTTAGTCTGTTTATGAAATTACAACATAGCTTATAAAGACAAAAATCATATTTTAGTTTTGCCTTCCAAATGTAATCAACATCTCCAAGTTCCTATTAGTAGTAATTAACATTTATTTTACTAAGTTCCAGAGGACATTTCTCAAGTGCCTCATTTAAATAAATTTATTATGGATTTCCACTGGAGATATATTTGATAGTGTACAGACTGAAGAGCTTGCAGAAGATAAAAATCTAATGAGTCAGCACAGTGAAAGAGCTCATGCTATTGAAAAGGGCCTTAGATGCCCCAGAAAGATCCCCTCTATCTACTTACCCATAAAATCTGGTCTCTCGTAAACGCAAGACTCCCTTGAACAAAGCTCTACCAGGAAACTGACTGGTAGATTGTGTATTTCTCTTGCATAAGTGTGTGTTTTCACATTTTAGTTTCAGTGTAAATTTCAGAACCATAAAAATAACTTTCATGTAGATGTATTGCAGTTCAGATGGGATTACTTTCTGTGTACTTTCCTGTAACTGGAGTTACAGGTGCTTGTGAGCTCATGGAGACCCGAAGAATGTGGAATCCCTTGGAACTGGAGTTAACGATGACTGTGAGTTTCCTGGTGTGGGTGCTGGGAACCGAATCCAGGTCCTCAGCAAGTGCTCTTAACCGCTGAGCCATCTTTCCAGCCCACCCTGACAACTTTCTACCAATCTAAGATGGTTTTGCTTTTAATTCAGTTTATAAAAAAAAAAATTCGCAGTACTGAAAAAAGGAGAATAATTTAGATTTCTAACCATAGCAAACACAGGGGGTCAAGGGGTCCTTCCTAACCAGGAAGACATGGTAACTGAAGATATACCTTCTATTTCATTTTATTGTTCATTTTTTAAATTCAGATTTTAAATTAGTATTGATTTTTAAAATATTTTTGAACTTTAAGTTTCAGTTGTCTATTCCAACTGGCATCTCATTATATCTGTCCTTCTATACTCTGAACCTAATATCAGTCTTTTTCCTATTGCTTCTCACACCTCTAGCCAACACTTTCCTTCCTGTTATTACTTAATTTCCTTTCGCCCTTTCCTATTCCTTCCTCACTTCACTACTTAAATAGTGGTAACATTAGCCCTAGGAAAACTATAACCCACATTTTCCCTCAACTGTACGCATGTGCTGCTATCTCTGAGTCTTATAGGAGATATAGGTACAGCACACAATTATTTTTTCCTACCTAAGTTATATTAAATGAATCATATAAATGGACTTAAAGACAAAAACTACATAAATATCTCAAAATAAGAAAAGGATTTTTGAGCCGGGCGTTGGTGGCGCACGCCTTTAATCCCAGCACTTGGGAGGCAGAGGCAGGTGGATCTCTGTGAGTTCGAGGCCAGCCTCGTCTACAAAGCGAGTTCCAGGAAAGGCGCAAAGCTACACAGAGAAACCCTGTCTTGAGAAAAAAAAAAAAAAGGATTTTTGACACTCTTAATGCAGAAAAGGTCTTTGACAAAATCCAACATGCCTCAATGATAAAAGTCCTAGACAGAATAGGATGAGAGAGAACATACCTCATCATAATAAAAGCTATAGATGACAAACTCATGCCAACACCATCCTAAATGAAGAAAAACTTGAAGCAATCCTATTATAATCAGAAACAAGACAGGACTGTCCTCTGTCCTCAATCCTTTTCAACATAGTGCTAGAAAGCACTACCTGGAACAGTGGTTCTCAACCTTCCTAATGCTGTGAGCCTTCAATACAGTACCTCATGTTGTGGTGACCCCCAAACATAAAATTATTTTGTTGCTATTTCATAACTGTAATTTTGCTACTGTTATGAATTGTAAGGTAAATTATCTGATATGCAGGATATCTGATATGTGACCCCTGTGAAAGGGTCATTCAACCCTGACCCCCACCAAAGAGGTCATGACCCACAGTTTGATCACTGCTAGAGCAATAAAACAAAAGAAAGAAATTTAAAAGACTCAAATAGGAAAAGAAATCAAATTACCTTTATTTGCAGATGATATGATATTGTATGTAAATGATCCCAAAAATTCTACCAGAAAATTTCTAGAAATGATCAACATTTTCAGTTAAGATACAAAATCAATCAATAATCAGTATCCTTTCTGTATAGTAATAACAAATTGAGAACAAAATCATAAAAACACTCTCATTCACAATAGCCTCAATAAAATCAAATATCTAGGAATAAGCCTAACCAAGGATGTGAAAGATCTCTCCAATGAAAACTTTAAATCTCTGAAGAAAGAGATTGAGGAAGACACCAGAAGATGGAAAGACCCTACCATGTTCATAGATCGGTACAATTAATACTGTGAAAATGGCCATGCTAAAAAAGCAACTTACAGAGCCAATTCCATCCCAATGGATCACAATCCCTATGGCACTACTCATAGGAAAAAGATCTTAAAATTCATATGGAATCACAAAAGACCCGGGACAGCTGATGCAACCCAAAGCAAAAAGAACAATGCTGGAGGGGCCGCCACACTAGATTTCAAGCTATGTTCCAGAGCTACACTAGTAAAAGTAGCATGGTACTGGCACAAATACAGGCATGTAGATCAATGGAACCAAACAGAAGACCCAAACATGAGAACACATAATTACAGCCATCTCATAGTTGACAGAGGCCAAAAATACAAACAAGAGAAAAGACAGCATTTCCAACAAATGGTGCAGGGAAACTGGATGTCTACAAGAATGAAATTAAACCCCTATCTATCACCCTGTACAATAACCAATTCCAAATGGACCAAAGACTTCAGTGTGAAACCTGAAATGCTGAAACTGCCAGAAGAAAACATAGGCAGGATCCTACAAGATACAGGTGTAGGAAAGGACTTCCTGAACTGGACTCAAGTCACTCAGGAATTAAGATCAACAACTAACAAATAGAAACTCCCTCATAAAATTCAAAAGCTTCTGTACAGCAAAGGAATCAAGTAATGAGTAAGCCTACAGAATAGGAGAGATCTTTGTCAATTATATATATGATAGAAAATTAGTATTTACAATATGCAAATAATTAAAAAACCAAGAGTCAAGAAAATGAATAACCCATTAAAAATGGGCCATGGATCTGAATGAAGTTACAAATTTCCAACCTTACCAATTAGGGAAATATAAATTAAAACTACATTGGGATTTCATTTTACTCCAGTCAGAATATCTAAGATCAAGAAAACAATCAAAAAGAAAACCCCCCTTCACTGTTAGTGGGACTTCAAACTAGAGCAGCCACCACAGAAATCAGTGTGAAGAAGATAAAGCATATGACAGACCAAAGAGAGAGACATTCTACAAACTCAGTGACCAGTGCTCTACGAACTGGCCATAGTGCCATGACAACAGACTGCACATGGGATATCCTGAAGCAGTCCAGAGCAGGGAAAAGGCATTAGTCAGACGGGGCAATTTTGTGGAGCTGGTTCT
>CABHPQ010162071.1:0-13292 GCA_902168405.1 Peromyscus aztecus | reverse complement strand
TACGTCCATCTTTACACAGACCTTAGGGATTGAATTCAGATCACCAGGTTTGTGTGTGCCTTTAGCAACTGAGCTATCAAACCAGCCCCCAAATAATAAACATTTCTATGATAATCTTATTAATTAATCTTATTAAATATATATAGAATCCTTAATAATGAATTCTTGGGGTGATATTTTAGAAAATTTTCATTGTCTCTAAGTATATATTTAAATGATTTTAATTATCAATACTTAATGTGCATATATTTTCAAAAGTAGAAGTGAAAATTATTGATATTGCAGTAACAGTTGGAAGGAAGAAGCATTTCCTCAGTAGTGAACTTATAATAGTCATCACCACAAATCTTTCTCACCCAGCAGAGCTTCCCCATGAATACTGGGTCCTAACACACAAGTAGCATAGGCAGTGTAGTCAAACTTTTTCCAGTCGGTGGGAGCAGCTATGAGGGCATAGATATTCTCTATGAGAAGCACCAGACTGACGACTGCCCTGAGTAATAAGGAAATGACGAAGTTATTAAGGAAAAGGACCAGCTACTTACAGAAGAGGTTATAACAGAGACAGTCTTTCAAATTGGCCTGTTTACCTAAACTCTCCCAACAGTAGTGTCCTGGGTCACTTACCCTCTTTTCTTTATTAAATATTCTTTGAACTCCAACCTTAAAGCTAGTCTATGCACAGGACATATACTCTTGTACATCAGCTTTATCATCACTGCCCTTAAATAAATAATCCCTGTTGTAAACTCCATGCAGATAAAATGGTATCACAGCCTTGAGAAGCCACAAGTGGAGAACAAACACTGGCGGATCCAAGGGCCCAGAACACCAGTAACCAGACAAAGCCTCGCTGGCACACAAAGTGTGGCAAACACAACAATGTCTATAGCTATATATGGTTCATATTGTTTTCCATAATCAGGAGTAGACAGTCAGTCACCTTCTCTTCAAGATCAGGACTACGACACAGGGGATCTCAGGGAAAATGTTTTTAACAGTGAAAACATAGACAAATGAGTGGAAACTAAGATTATTTGTGCTGTTATGGTGGTGGTTTTGTTTTATTGAGATAGAGCCCCATGCAGACTAGGCTGGCCTCAAACTTAGTATGTAGTTGACAATGGCCTTGAATTCCTGATCCTCTTGTCTCCATGTCTGGCACAAGAAATGAGTTTGAACAATACCGAATGATTTTAGGGAAGGTCTTGAAGTGTGAGTAAATGTTGTCACAAAGAAGTAGCTAGAGGCGCTGAATGCAAGTTCAGTGTGTGGAAAGGCTGACACAATCCAAAGTCCACACCAATACATTTTAAGCAGGTGCATTAGGAATTGTAGTGGAGATGGTGGCTTTGGCAGATGTTTTTTAATGGAGATTTTTGTTTGTTTGTTTGTTTGTTTGTTTGTTCATTGAGAAATCTAAGAGTTGGGTTCATCAAAACCCATTTCTGAGAAGAAAAAAATTAAAATGCACAATGGGGGAGGGGGAGCTAACATTGTCTGGACCACAGCAGAACCCAGAGAATTCTCACAATTGAAATTTTCTAGTTGCTACATAATTGACCTTTTGAAACAAAACCATCTATTAAATTTGCAGTTGATGCTGAGGTCTACAGACAAACTAACAAGTCTTCAGACATTGAGCTGAATTCCATGAGGGGTCACTTGGCTTTTGCCTCTTGGCTTTTCTTGTCTAAGAGGAAACAGCTGCAACAATGCCCACGTTCTGGGCAGCTTCTTCCTTGGCATGATGATCCTACAGAATTGGCCTCATCTACCTTAGAAGAGAGAGACTTGGGAGGACTCCAGCACAGGGAACAGCTCAAAGTTGTCAACCCAGCAGCACCCCATAATCTTTCGAGGTTGGGATGTACTGTTTGGAGAAGTGGGAACAAACATTTCCCCAGCAACTGTTTCTGTTCCTGGAGGTGAGCGTGCTGCAGCCAGCATGGACGCAGTCAGGGGCTCCTGCTCCTGTGCACAGACTACAGGCTGTCTTGACTAGGTTCTCTGGGAAAGCAACCACTTAGTAATAGAGGCCTGTATCAGGACCATTCTCCTCCATTCCCTCGACTTCTTCAAGATGCATTTTTTTTTTTTTCTCTAAAGCTGATCCTTACAGGCCACCAGGTGGAGCCCAATAATCACACAAAAAAGAGCCCCCTCCTCAGCCTGATTTGTATTTCTTTGCCTCTTAGCCAGGTACAGCCATGGTTCAGAAAGGACTTGTAAAATCTCACTGTGTCATATAACTCGACCTCTCCCTTAGATTATTTAATCTAAGGGAAAGTAAAGTACTCATTTTGTGCAAGGGGGGGTTGGTGATTGTAGAAAGTTGTTTTTCTGTTTGCTAATCTTGTAAACAATGCCTCCATAGTATTAATTTCTCCCCTTTCCTTATCTAGCAGCCTGGCCACCACTGTATTTTTCTGCTAAAATTATATTTACATTTAGTAAATTTCCATATAGTAATTTTAACCATATCATCAATTTATATCTATTCCCTAAAGAAATTCAATATCTTCAAAATCAAATAGAAGCCAGGTATGGTGGCTTGTGGCTTTGATTCCAGTACTCAGGAGACAGAGGCAGGTGGATCTCTGTGAGTTTGAGGCCAGATGGTCAACACAGCAATTTCGAGATGGCCAGTGCTAAACAAAACAAAACCTTAAAAGAAGTATTTGCTTCCATCAGCTAACTATCTGAGGACTGGCTCTTTAAATGCAAAGCCAGGAGAGAAAGATATTCAAGCAGACCCTACCCAACCATCCTCTCCACTATACACCACAGCAATCAGAACTTCTCTTTGGTTGCTTCCACATTGCTTATCCATTGGCTTTGCTGCTCCCATTGAAATCATCAGTGCTGCAACCCATCCTCTACATTACATTCCAATAGTCTCGAGTTAAGCCCAGACAGCCCCAAGTTCAACCATAAGTCTCTCATCTTTACTGCACCTGCATTGACCTATTCATTTCTCCTCCCAGTCCCCAAAATCTGTTAAATAATCTAAGATATATATCAATTTGCTCTAAACCAGTTCTTCTCCTACATCCTCAGCCTTCGGTGGTGCCAAAAACCACTATTTGCTTCTCATGGTAGCTACTGTAAAACTCTTCTATTTCCTTCAAGATTTAACCTTACATCATTTGAGAAGACACCATTACAACTCTTGGAGAAAGTGAGCATCTTTGTGCCCACAGCATCCTAGAAGAGATGAGGTTGAGGCAGTGATCTTTAGAGTTTTGGTAGTAGATCTTACAAGGTCTAAGAAATACCAGCATAAATGCCACTGTGAGGGTTTCAAAAGGGAATGATGATTTAAGAGAGCTGAGGAGTTCCTAAAACTGTAAATCTCATTACATAATTGCAAATCATTCCAGAGAGGAAGCCAATGCAGCTCTTTGGTTATTCTGGACAAGAGTCCACTACCAAATATTAAAAGTACTAAGTATGCTGTGATTTATGACAAAAAGCACTGGTCCCTAAATGCCAGCAAGGGCTCACTAAGACTACCTTTGGGGTTTTGACAGAATTACAAGCCTAATAATTCACAAAAGGTGGTAGATATATTGTTAAGAGAAGTCAAGTGAGACCCCTCATGATAATTCTAACATCAAGACAGAAAACAATTCTAACAACCATGGGTCTCCAAACTGTAAAGGCCTCTAAGCTTCCCTTAAGTTGAGTTGCCAAAGTGGCACAGGGCATGCCAGAGAGGCAAATACAGCACATGGGAGCCAAGACCAATGGCTTCCTTATGGATCCTCCCAAAGCTACTGATGTCATACATATACTCTATGAATGTTCATATTCTTTTCAATCCTTTTGTTAAATGTCAGTACCTCCTAACATTGACATCCTCCACCTGATTTGTACACTTGTCTCATGATGTTACCAGGTATTGATCTTAAGGACATTGAACTCTGGGTTCCACTCTAAATTCCCCTTCATCCTTCTGAATTTCCTAGTAAACATGGCTGCAGACCTCAGAGTCACCTTCATTTCTACCTAATCATCTGACCAGCCTTTTCCTAAGGTATCTTTGATCAAAATGAACACATGGCCAAGTGAAGTATCAAATCAGCCACTGCAATCCAAACAGTATCTGAGCTGCAGTGATGAACTTATTAGAAGCTATGAGAATACCCAGAAGGAGGTCTGGAGTCAGGGAAGACTTTCTGAGTAGCCAAATGAATTATATTTAAAAGCTAAGTATTTCACCCAGAGGTGAAAGTCACTGTTAGGAAGTATGTGTGCAAAAGCTTGGAGCCATAAGCAGACACTGTCATCCAGGGAAGTAGCAAAGGACAAGGGATCAATGAAGGCTATGGTGGAAACCAAGGCTGCTCTCGGGACGTTGTGTTTGAACCACCACCAGTATGTACCCTCACCCAAGTCTGAGGCCTGGGAGTTCATATACGCGTCTTCTACCTTCTCCTTCAAGCAGAATTCACCTTGTTTCCTCAAGCTTTTCACTCCTCCTTCTCTTCCACAGCTCTTCTGTTGCAGGTCCCTCACTTCCTCCAGCTTCTTCAGACAGCCTGTGATAGCTCTAGCTCTTCTGTTGCAGGTCCCCTCACTTCCTCCAGCCTCTTCAGACAGCCTGTGATAGCTCTAGCTGTCCCTCATGCCCCTTTCTCTCCATTCTAGACTCTCAGTGCAGGAGATCTGTTAACAAAGAGCTTTCTGTCTTTCAAGAAGTGATCCTAGATCTCCCCTTTCTTCTATCTCCTCCAAACTTCTATCTCCTCCTTCATTAAATTATTTTCTTTCTGTGGAAGAACTTAAGACATGTTGTTCTGTACTACAGTGGTAGCTAAAAAAGATAGGACATTCACTTCCCCTGCTTTCTCCATGTTCCTTCCCAGACAGTTGCATTCACAGCCCTGCTTGTAGGGCAGAAGGTCATAGAAGTCTGGATCCCACATCTACTTCAAGCTACTGCCTAGGAAAATACCTGTCTTAAACTTGGTCAATGCAATTGTCTGCCGCCCCATGAATCCTGCCTTGTGACCCAGGCTTCAGTATGGTACCCGCGACTCGCCATGAATGCTGCTTGTGCTATGACAAGCACAAGCTTGGTCTAGTCAGGGCACTTGAGAGCAAAGCAACACTTTGACTGCCTTGTTCGTTGAGTTTCTCATAGTCCTTCTTCCAGTTTCACACCCTGGGTTTTAGGAGAACCACCAGCTTCTCATAGTAATCCCCATTTTATTTAAATTAGTGTAGGTGAGATTCCATTTCTTAGAATTAAGTTGTATCATTGCCATTTATATCAAGGTCTTTTATTAGTCAGTTTCCAGACCTGACTCTAGCTTGTTTACCTCTGCACTTCTCAGGTGGTACAGCACCTTACACATACTTAAGGCTGTCTGCTAAACTAAATGTATCCACTGAAGAGGAATATAACCTTGGACTTGAGTAATTAGTAACAATTTCACAGGCAGAAGAAGCTCAAGACTGTTCAGGGGAAAGATGCAGGTACAGGGAAAAAATTCAGGAGGAAGCCGCCTTAGCTAACTTGGGTTTTTAGGCACTGCTTATGTGGAAGCTGACCGTACACTCGCACCCACTGCAACTACTACCTCATGCTCCTCGTCAAAGCCTGGTAAGGATGGGGGAGGAAACCGAGGCCACTGTAGCACATCATGTGCAGAGAGGAGACCAGTGGCCTCAGTTCCTAAAGGTCAGCAAGTGAAAGCCAGAACAAAACAGCCGGGACCACCAACAGCTCAACAGCTGCAGCCCTCCCTCTCCCTCCCGGCAACAGACAGACAGACCGACGGCATCTGAGAACTTCATTGTGGGAACTCATCGGGCTTTCTTTTTTCAAGTAAATTTTATCTTCTCAGAAAGAATTTTGAAGGCACAGTTTTAAGAAATACAATTTGAATGTCTTTATATTACAAACGTAGACAGAAATCATAGCTTTTCATCTAAATATGATTATATTCAAGCTTTCCTTTGGAAGTTATATAACACATGATTATCATTTTAGAATATTCTTTCTTTAGAACCAGTGAATACATTTGCTGTTTCCAAGGTCTGAATCCCTTTGTGGCTGCTGCTGCTGCTGCACTTAACTTGAGCCAAGGGTTCCCGATGAGATAAGGGCTCAGCTGTGCTTGAAAAATATCTAAGGTCCTTCAGAAACTCACACCAGGAAGATTTCCTGACTACACCCTTAGACTTGAATACTCAGGAAACGACCCAATCAAGCTTGCACAATGGAATATGTTGGAAAGGCAGATAAAAGACAGCTGGATTTCCTGCTTTGACATGGCAGTCTTCCCCTGTCACTGTCCAACAGAGCACAGCAGCACAATCAACAGGAGCAGGTGGTACAACCATCATCAAGCCCTTGATTGCTGGTGAGAAACAGGCAAGCTCGTGAGAAGGGCTCTGTGCAGCTCAAGAGGCTGATGTCACTCTTGGATAATGAGTTAGGCTTTAAAACCGATGGCACTACAACCACGTACTAGAGGGCAGAAAGAAAGCACAACAGTTCCCGAGTAGCTCTGAGACCAGGGAAACTACTCCAGTCTTCAATAACTGCAAAAGAGGCATGAGTGATGTTTCTTAAATTACGTCAGTATGACAGACAGACAGACAGACAGATGATAGATTTGTTTGTTTATTGAGACAGGCTCTCATTATATAGCCCTTGCTGGACTGAAACTCTCTATATATCCCATACGGCCTTGAACTAACAGCGATCCATCTGCCTTCATTTTCTCAGTGTTGGGATTAAAGGTGTGGGCCACATTCCTGGCCTGATACACCGATTTGATTTAGTATAAGTGACTAAGCATTAAGTACATGCAAGTAGAATAAATCTAATCAAAGCAGAACATAGTGGCCAGTGGCCCAGAGGTCATTCACCATAGGCTCTGATAAGCATAGGGCATCTCCAGGAGGATCTTAGACAGGCTGAATAATCACTAAACTGGACTACAAGTAAATGTCCAAACAGACTCCTCTACATTATATACTTATATTTTATTTTCTGTGATGCAAAAACTAGACACCATTATAAAGGGTCAAAAATGTAGCTAACACAATATTACTTTTCTTTCAAAATGAATACTAGCTATATAAAAAGAAATAGATATAGCATTTATGAGACAGCTAGGTCCAGAAGATTCTTCAAACAAAATAAAATGACAATCATTGATAGTCTAAGGACCATGATTTTTGACAGCTTCCATCAAAACATGGTACGTTTATTCTTCCTACAGTAGGGCAATTCTTTCTACAATGCCATATATGAATCTTGGGCATTTCTCAAACTGAAGATCATCATGAACAAACCCAACATCCAAACTTGTCTTCATGCTCATATTAAAGCAAAGAAGCTGGGATGCCCTGACTATTGTGGGACTTTTCATATTTTAACATGAGTTCTCAAAGTAGAAAACTGACTACTGTTCTGCAGTACACAGGTCCCCGTGGTATTTATCATATAGCAGCAGGAAGAGGCTCAGAATGTATTTATATTTTATGCCAAAAAAATGGTGTTTGCCTGGTAATTCAAGCAAGGGTGACCAAAGGGCAACTTCTAAAAGATCAGGGCCAAACTGCCCTAGTACTAAGGCTTTAGTAAAGAAGTAAGACCTGAAGTATTTAAGTTGCTCACCTAAAGCCCGCCCACACAGACTTCTTCCTGTGCCCTGTACTATTCTGTCAAAGATCACCTACCCCAGGGCAAAATTACAGTCCTCCTTCCAGTCTATGATGCGGCAGATGAACAGTGTGTTGGCATAATCTTTAGGTCGGGTCATGAAGTCCTGGGGACAGTCCTTGAGAGGTACATAAATTCTAGGCACTCGGTGGTCTGAAGGAGAAAACAGGGCATATTTCTTAAACAGGTCACTGTTCTTATCAGCCAAGAGTTTGAGGATGCCAGTTGCTGCTCGGGAATGCTTTCTCTCCAAGATGTAAACCACCTGAAAACACAAAAGACAAAGTTATTGTTTCTCTATAGGAGAATCAGTCAGAAAATCAACAGGATCTGATCAACCAGGTGGACCTAGCAGCTTTGGGAGGTCACCATGAAGTGGCTCTCTATGGTACTCTGTAATTAAGTGATCTATATGTGAGTGGCAACAACTTAAGTATTCAAAGGGGGAGGGGGGGCGCGAAGCTCCAAGAAAAAAAACCTATGGACTAGATGGATAAATTAGATGAAAATGCTTTTGATAACCACGCCCTATGTCTTGTAAAGGTAAGTGTAGCCCAGCAGGGTGTACGGCTCCAAGTTTCTTCTCTGCATTATACTTTGCCCACACAAACAATAACAGAATTTCCCAAGAACAAAACTGCAATTGTTTTCTTTAAAAATGTTATTGAACATAAAAAAAAAATCACTGTTCTCAACTGGGATATAACTTCTATTTCTTTGCTGACATCTCCTGTTTTCTCAAATGTGTCCAGAGAATATAATGTTTGTTGAAAATCTTCATTGGGCTCTTGTTGACAACCCAGTGTTTTGAGGCTGGCGTCAACTGAACATCTTTTCTCATTTAATATGATTGTTTTGGTTCTTGGTATAGTTCTTAAGGAGTTTCTACTGTATTTTAGACCTCTTGGCTATCACCTTAAGAGACTCTGAGTCCTACTTAAACTTCTCACAGACAGAAAGAAATCTTATTCAACTTTAGCACATTTTGGCCTATTGGAACACTTCATTTCTAATGATAACTGTTTTCAATATCATTTTGATATGTTTGGTTTATATGGTAACACTGGACTCCTGCTGCTGTCTGCTAGTTATTTCTGTGAGGCAGAAGGGAATCTCCCAGGTTAGACCACCTGGAAGTAGGAAAGAGCTATCTCCAGCCTCAAGGACAGAGTCTTCCAATTTGGAGTATTCTATTACAGCAGGATCTCCCTTGCTGGTACTACCTGGCTGCTCAGTGTCTCTAACTATAAGAGAGGGATCCCCAAGCCACAGGGATCATAAGCCTGTTGAGGCAGGGTCTTACCAGCCAATGGCTAAGTCCTCTACATGAAGAGAAAGGAGCTTTCCATGTCAGGCTACTAACTGGGGTAACACCCTTTTTCACTGTGGTCTCTAAGGTGGAAAGAGGGGTCTCTGGCTCCCAGGGGAAAAAAGCGTCCTGAGCCTGGTGCTTCCTGTCACGGCTCTCTCGTGTTGAAGCCAGTGAGATGCCTGTTGTCTCCTGGTAGGGAGAGAAATTAGGAGCCTGAGGTGAAAGGAGAGCCCTTGCCCCTGGCCATTTATTATCCAGAGCTCCAAGCCAATTTCCTTTGCAAGTGCTGCCAGAATTGCCTGGTATTTCTGGAGAGTGAGTCTCCCTGGCCCACCTTCTGTTGCTGGGCTGTGATTCAGAAACACTGCCTGTGTCCCCCCGTGACTGTGAGGCTGTAAGGTCCCTCCCACTATCTACTTTCTGTATCTCTAGGGTTCCTACCTGTTCCCTTTCCACTTTTCATGGTTCTCCTCTGATTGCCTCTTATTACAGTCTTTCCCAGATTTATAGTTATGTAAGTCTTATAGTTATAGTAAGAGGAGAAAAACAAGTTCATGTCATCATATCTGAATGGAAAGTCCTTGATTCTCCATTTAATTTTGATAACATTTCTAAAGAATAGAGAGCACCTGAGCATTGCCCATTATGCATACAATGTCAGTTGCCCTGGGAATGACTCTAACTCCACATAGTTTTGCATGTAAGGGCTATTTTTCCTTATAACTTTAGTTCCAATTCATTATGAACTATTACCTGAGAAAAGAAGGGAAGAGATCAACATGGTTGAAGGGTGGCAGGAAATTACAGACACAAGTTTCATGGACAGAGGCTATCTCCACCCAATTAACTACAGCACAGAGGACCAGGGCTTAGTGCAGTCAGAGGTTGATTTGACAAAAGAAGCAAAAAGTCTAAATTTTCTGTAAATATCTGTTTAATATCAACCATGAAGTAAAAAATTTAAATACTGCACAGGTGAGACAAAACAGGTATAGCTTTGTCACAGTATATTATGTATAATGTATGAATATGTGTGTGTATACACATGAGCATATGTGTTACATACAATACATGGCTGATAGGGAGTGATCATTTAGACATCCCTCGTGCCAAACACATAGGAGGCAACCAAAGAACTGTGAGAAGCTCTGGGTAACTCCGTGACAAGAGCAGGACACACAGTCTACCAACTACAAAGTCCTCATGTCAGCAGCAGGAGAGCTCCTCTCAGCAAGACGGCTGGAGCGGCCATGTGAGTCCCAGTCAACACTGACAGGTGTCTCTGGTCTGGGAAGTCCCCCACCATGGCTTTACTTTATCTCCTGTCCTTGCAGAATGTGTGCCACCAAGACAAGAGTCAACTACACTTGTCCTACACAGAAGATGCCACTAGCACCCTAAGTCAATTGAAGAAATACACACTCGTATGCTTAAAGGTACAGAAGCCCTATTCACTTTCCTAATTTATGGCTTTTACTGACTTTCTGATTAACTGAGCAACTACAGTTACGATGAGCATCCCAAATGACAAGCAGAAAAAAATCTATAGGAAACAACCTTTGCTGATTTCTGCAGTGACTTCTCGGGTAAGGCTCTTGTGTCCTGTGACATGGGGGTGGTGTTCTCATCTTTTGTAACTGGAGCACTAGAATCTTCTTTTCCTAAGTCAGAGAGAAAAAAAGAGAAGAGGAACCAATTAGCTGCATGTCCACTGGGTACACAGAGATCTTTAAATTCATATTAGAAAGCTTCATGGAGGCCAAGTACTCCACGCCACTCCTTTCACAAAAGAGAATGCACACAACAGTTGGGTGACTTGGATAAGGCCAGTCATGTTGTACCTGTGCTCACACTGAACACCTTAGCAGGGTACATCTGATCTACTTAACATGACTAACATACTAAACATTATACATGTAGAGAGCATTAAAATGAAAGGTCTAGATATTATATATGACTTCAGCACACAAAGAATAAAAGTGATAGGCAAATTTATCATGTACATCTGATAAAATAAGTGAAATAAAAATGAACATAAACATCTAGTTCTTTCTTTAATTGGGCATTCTTGCAGAGTGCAGGTGAGGAGTTGCTCACAAGAACATGGGTGATCCAAACAATCACATTACCATAAAGTCCCATCCCATCATAGACGGCAACCACATGGAAGCTGCATCACAGGGTCCCTGCACATTAACAAAGTACTTTGAAAAACACTTTGGTACCAGCCATAATGAACAAAACAATGCAAAATAAGTTGCATTTATTGAATAAATGAATGCCCAACCAGACTCTGATTTTCCTAGCTTTCAATCCTTGTTGGCAAGAGCTGATGCTGTAAATGAACACTGGATAAGATGCATAAGGTCCTAGATTCAACTCTCAATGCCATCTGAAAGAAACAAGATTCTTAGTGGTATTATATAAAGAATAAAGTACTTAGAGTCCTCTAATGCTAATTTTCTAGTCTCTAATGTTATAATACACATTAACCCAAGAACCTGAAGCCACATCTCCCCAAGGAAGCAATGCCAGGCTTTGTACCAGAAGCATTACATTAAAAACACCCCTGAGCACAAGCAGCAAATTAGACTTTCTGAAAATTTAAAGGTTTGTTTTGTTTTGTATTTTCACTTGCTACATTAGATTTTTCCTGTAAAACATTCTTCTCCAGCTATATCAGAGTTTCTAATTAACAATTAACAGGGGTCCATTATCAATTCACAGGGAGCTAAGAAAGACTGTACTTGTCATCGAGACAGTTCCAAGGCCCAAATAAAAACATAATCTTTTTCATGATTGGCCGGCCGCCTCTTGTGGCAGCTCTGGACCCACTGCTGTGGTCTCAAACCCAGAATGATAAACTATGTGCTTCTATCTTTGCTGAAATCCTCCCACCATAGTGCTACTGAAAGCAGAATTTTCAGTTTTCCAAAAAGGAAAAACAAACTTTCTGGTGGTAAACAACCTCTCTATCGGTAAAAGTAACCACCTAAGACCATCTTTCATCTAAGAGCAATAACTCAGGATGAAAATGAATGAATGAATGAATGAATGAATGAATGAATGAATAAAAAGAATAAAATCATCAGATGCTTCCAAAACATTTTTTAAAAAAATAATCTGAAAGAAAACACAAACACACACACACACACACACACACACACACACACACACAGAGTGTTGATTTCTTTTGTTATATGACATACCTTGTCAGTGTTTTCTACAGATTAACACAATTCATTGAAAAAACAGGAGGACAAAATTATAATTGCATGCTACTTGGATATCTGATATATAAGGGTTTGGACTTAAAAACTTAGCAAACAAGTCAGAGTGGTGAAAAAACTGGTTTTCTTCTCTTTCATTGTCTTGTTTGCTTTCTTAGTAAGTAGCTGAGGCTAACCTTGAACTTGTAATCTTCTTGTTCAGCCTCCTGAGGGCTGGGATTGAAGGCATGTGTAACCATACTCAGCGGAAACCACTTTTTCCACAACAGCCCAAACCCAGAGCAAGCCTCTTTCTGCGATGGACCCAGACAGCCCCATCTTAAGGTGACTGTCACCTCAGGTTCATGCTGACAACAGCGAGTCTGCCATTCCAGAGGTGACACCAGGTGACATCTAAAATGAAAGGCCTAGAGATGGATGTGGACCTGCGTGACTCCCTTCCAGCATACCTGAATATGACCTTTCCAGGTTCTCTATTCAAAGGTCATCCTGGGAAAAACAAGGCTTTGTTCTAAGTTACATTCAAATAATTTACATGGACGTTTATAGTGCTGCAGGTGAGAATCACAGATGTAAGTCAGTGAAAGTAACAAAACACAACACTAAGTTGCAAAAGTGATTTGCCTTAACATACTGCCAACAACTAAGTCTTGTTGCACTGAATAGTAAAGTTGCCAGTTTAATGAAAGATAATGCACTGCTTAATTTGAAGTCATTTATTAATTCATTTATGAGACATATATTTATTGAGTACTAGGTATTGAGGATTTGATTTTTAGTAAGAGAAATATATTCTAAGACCTTAGGAAACTTATATACCCGAATGTAGAAATGATGTTAGTAAGTAATCACTCTGTAAATATAAATGATAAATTGTAACAAATTCTAAGAAAAACAGCCCTGAAGAGGAAAGGAGGGAAATATGGCTTAAGGAAAGCTTGTGAGGAAATGACATTACACCAGACAACAAGGATGACATGGGCAGGAACAGCAGGGGATGAGGAATGGCGAGTGAAGAGGGGGGAGCAGGAGTTCTGCATCTGGGATGCTGACCACAGTCCAGGAC
>CABHPQ010162070.1:52305-84131 GCA_902168405.1 Peromyscus aztecus | reverse complement strand
CAAATACCTAAGGCAGATTCATTTAGAAATATCTTTCTGGCATTTGTTCTGTAGCAAACTTTGTGCACAGACTAATTTTTTCTAATGTTCTTCCCTTCAAAACAAAAACAATATTTTTATTACTTTTAAAGTAACATTTGCAGAGAAAGAATTGTTTTACTTTATTCCCATATATCTTTCTAGGAAGCTGTTTCTGCTTTCAGTATTTTGTTTTATGTGCTAAGTTAAATACAAAGTCTAAATATTTCATCACATTGCTAGTGGAATAAGCACTAAGCATGTACAGTAGCTTTCTATATCACCCATAGTCCAACTCTTAAAGCATTCTTAACATTTTTTTTACTTTTATGGATCCTTAGCATGCAACTAACTGTATTAGTGCCTCAGTAATAAATGTTTTAATGCTTTTTTTTAACTTCGGATTAATTTATACTTTCTAAATTGTACAATATATAAATCTCAAAAATCTGCCTCTCAATTTTTATGCCATGAACTGTCCACCAATCAACTGTCTCCTATTCTCCATAAGCTATTTTATCAGCTGACATTCCAAACTTGGGATTTTTTGCATGTCTCTGAACTTTTTCAACCTGGTTTTAGCATAATTACCACTTAATAATTTTCTTATTCTTAATTCCAGTCCATTCCAATAATTCCTGATATAAATACATCATTTCATAAACATTTACTAAACAACATTTAGAAATGAAGAAGTAGATTTGAAGAAGAGAAGCCTGGCACAGTCCCAAATGCAAATAAAACCCACATACAAGAAAGATTGTTGTGCAGAGACTATATGGTCAGTAATTTATTTGACTTGTTTTCCTACAAATCTGCAAAGGATTCTGACCAGTAACTTTTTGTGAAACCAGCCCCACAACTTGAGACATCACTATAACATGTAATTTCTAAAGGCCACTAAATTATTTTCTCTACATACATATAATATTATACTTGGTTCACAGTAGTGCCATGGTTAAGAATTTTCTGCCTTTAGGCTATACGGAGATACTGACCTGACGAATTTATAAAGATTCTCCAGGAAAGAAACACACACACACACACACACACACACACACACACACACACACACACACACAAATAATAATAATAACAATAAAAGCATGTGAGGCAAGAGCCTATATACATATATGAACGAGTGTGATGGGGAAACAGACTCACTAATACAAAGCAAGGTAGACGTCCTGCTGATCCACTGCTGATCCAGCTTCTGTTCTCCTCAAGGCTGTTGGAGACTAATTGCAAGCCACTTTCCATCACTTGACCCCATCTCCTCACCCTAAGAGAGAGCCCAACCCTCTCTCTCTTTCCTCTTAAGCCATCACACATGCAGACAAGAAGCCACACCCCAAGGTTTGTACCCCAAAGCTATTGGCAGAACAAATTCCCACAATAACCATGGATCCATGGGATGGAGTACTTTTAAATTTTAAATTTTTTATTTTATTTTTTGATAATATCAAATATGTGTAATATATTTGTATAAATTCTACTCCCCTCTCTCTCCCTTCTAACTCCACCCATGACAGCCCAAATCCCTCTCATAATCACAGCACATAAACATGTGAATATACATATTTACACTACTGAATCTATTCAATGCTGCTAATATGTGTATGTATTCAGAGATGAAAATTTGTGATTAGATTATCTATCAGGGCCTCTTTTCTCTTAATAAAACTGATTTTTCAGGTACAATCTCCATGAGTCTGACTAACACTACCATTCATATACAATGAGATGATAAAAAATATTTCTGTTTCAGTGTAATTTTTTTCCAGACAGTAAGAGATTTTCAAAAGCTTAAGAAATTGGTTTCAGTGTATGACTTGAGAAGGATTTCAGCAATATTGGAACATATATTTTTTAAAATATTGAATGGTGGTAATGAAATTGTAATTTCAAAGTCAAAATAATCTTCATGGAAACAACAGATTATGTATCAGTCAGAAATAAGATGCAGTAGTTGTTTCTTTTGTGAGATACTCAAGTACATATAATTTAACTATAAACATGCCAAAAATAGACAATGGAATGCCACCTAGCTCGTAAGAAAACTTGCAGGTAAATGAATGGAGCTAGAAACAATCAGTGAGGTAATCTAGATCCAAAAGTACAAAGATTGTATGTTTCCTTTTATATGTGGATGTTAGTTTTGACGTTTTCAATATCTGTGCTTCAGTACGCTCAGCCAAAGAGGAAAATTATGAACAATGGGAACATGGGGAAGAAGGAGAATCTTCCAAAGAAAGGGAAATAGAATAGAGTGCCATAAAGAGGTAAAAGGGAACCTAGAATAGGAGGATGAGTGGGAAGAGGAATGGGAGGGAAAGGTAAAGAGAAAAATAAGGGAAGGGACAAATAACATTAAAGACTTTTTGAAAAACAATGCGAAAACTATCATAGAAGTTCCCTTAAATACATATGAAAATGATTTAAATGGAGTTACTATATAGTGGTGGACACTATGACATCACTAGACAACTTATACGACCAAGGAAAACCTTCAACCACAGCAATGGGCTTTATCTCTTTGAGTTGTTGGCCAAAGGGAACCCACAGACCCTATCATACATCACAGACTATTGACAAGACAGTTGGTTATGGTCCACAACTTGAGTATAAGAGCCTATTCCTGAAAACATGACTTTTACACCTTTGAACACGGAGCAATTGACCTAGTGCCCACTAGACTCTTCACCTCTACTGACTAGCTTTCATAGTGCTGGAAGTCACACTGTATGCTACCAGAATAGAAAAATAATCATCAGTACCAATGATGTACAAAAACTGTCACCTACAATAGCAAATTCCCTGCAAGCTACACTGGTTCAATAGTGGCACATATATTTAAGAAGTAACCAATCAATATTTTGTTGGAGTTAAGGCCTACTCCATGAGATGGACCACATACCTGACACTCTTAAAGTGGCCCATAACCTGAGACCAGATAAGCATGGATTTGGGGAAATCCTACTATTCTATTGGGGAAATACTATTATTCTGCTAAATGAACATAGAAATATAATGACACATTTCTATACTTATGAATCAGAATATTGCTCAACGCTTGACACAGAAACTTCTTATAGTGGATGGAAAATAACACAAAGATTCACATCTGGACAATGTCATGGAAAGTGGGAGACTCTGGAGAACTTAGTCTTACATGAGAAGTCTTTATGAAACTCCACCCTCAAGGGTGAGGGATCTATGCAGAAGAAGTAAAATTATTTCAAGAGTCAGAGATGGTGGATGACTCCCATGAGATAGAGTCTTCCAGACACAACTAATAATACCCACGAGCTCAGAGACTGTGACAGCATGTACAGGAACAAACCAGTAAAGTCAGAAACTGAGGAGGAGTAGTGGACAAACAGTCCAACTCCTAACCAAGAACTGATTTGCAACTGATGGCTGAAAAATGTAAAAATTCATTTTCTCCAACAGAGTGTCTCTGGGTATGTCAACTACATTCTGTGTCAGACCACATGTCTACAGGTAGTTAGCCAGTGCAACGTGGACTCCATGTTTTTTGTAGGCTGTATGTTTTGTAAGTAGTTTTTGTATTATTGATTTTCTTGTTTGTTTTGACTTTTATTTTCTGTTTGGATTTTTATTTTGAGATAGAAAACAAAACTGTGTTGGCAATGTGGTCAGGAGGATGTGGGAGGAGTTTGGGGAAGGAATAGAATATGATAAAATATATTATATTATAAATTCATTTTAAATAAAAAAGCAAACTTTTAACATTAATTTAAATTATTCTATGCCTAATTATGTACAGTCTTTTCCAAATAGCTATGAATGATTATTTCTAGGACCCTTGAAGATACCAAAACCCATGAATGACTGTGTCATTATTTGAAATGACACAATAATTACAGAATATGCCAGTGTAAACTGTATATATTCTAAACCATTTCCAAATTACTTAAAATAACTAGTAAAATATAAATGCTGACATTTTTAATATACTGTAGTATATGTGAGAAAACAAAGAAAGAAAATACAGCATCTATATAACTTTAGTATGGACACCTCTTTCCCCCAAATAGTTTCAGTCCGTACTTGGATGACGCATTGAAAGTTGAAACCAGGAACAGGGAATCAATGCTACAAAGAAATGTAATGACATTTATACAACTTCATTTTCCAATGAATATATACTAATGGATATATATGTATGCACACATACACTATCTATCTATATATATATGTATATTTAAACATTGACTATCACTTTAATCTTCTGAGTGGCATTTTAGATGCTTAGTTCATAGTCTATAGTATTTGTAGTAAACCTTGGAAATATATATATATATATATATATATATATATATATATATATACAGCTAGAAAAGCTTAGTTATAAGGACTGACTTCCAGTTAAATAAAAATCCATAAATTTAGCGAAAGCCATGACTGATTAATGCTGTTAATCCACAATCCTCTACTTTTACACTTTATTAATGTCCGTGTTTGAAAATCTAAACTATTACGTCTTCACAGAACTCTTATTCACTGACTCTGTCTCCCAACTCACACACTAAAATAAACCTGAATGAAAGTTTCTTGACTCTTTTGAGCCTCAGTCTTCAAATTTATTTCACAAGGAGAAAAATGTTGCTATGATGACTAATTACGACTTGTTTGAATAACCTATATAGAACAGATTCACAATATTAACTTTATTCTCCATATATAACGAGTACAATGGTCGAGAAACAGCCCGAACTGACCTACTATGGTGATAGGATGGCCAAACACCCTAATTGTCATGCTAGAAACCCCATCCAGTGACTGAGGGAACTGGATGCAGAGATCCATGGCCAGGCCCCAGATGGAGTTCCAGGAGTCCAATTGGTGAGAAAGAGGAGGGTTTATATGAGCGAGAATTGTTGAGACCAAGGTTGGATAAAACACAGAGACAAATAGCCAAACGAATGGAAACACATGAACTATGAACCAATGGCTGAGGGGCCCCCAACTGGATCAGGGCCTCTGAATGGGTGAGACAGTTGATTGGCTTGATCTGTTTGGGAGGCATCCAGGCAGTAGGAACGGGTCCTGTGCTCATTGCATGAATTGGCTGTTTGAAACCTGGGGCTTAGCAGAGACGCTTGGCTCAGCCTGGGAGGAGGGGACTAGACTTTCCTGGACTGAGTCCAACAGGTTGATCTCAAACCTCGGGGGAGTCTTTGCCCCGGAGGAGATGGGAAGGGGGGGTGAGCTAGGGGGAAGGGGAGCGGGGCGGGAGGCGGGGAGAACAAGGGAATCCGTGGCTGATATGTAAAATTAAATTATATTGTAAAATAAAATAAATTAAAAAAAGAAACACATAATTTTCAATTTAATATATTTTGTCACACGTAAACTTTTCCATGAAACATGTCCTATGAATTTATGTGATTTTGAAGTTGTTTAGCTAATTATGTGTTTGTCATTTTCAAGCTTCTGCTGTCTATCTTTCGTTTATATAAGGCATATTATTCAGATGAGATTAACTTTTTTAATAAAGTGCCCTTTATGAAAATAGATTATTCATCTGATAGGTTATAACTCATTTCCAATTAATTCAATTATAATATACATAAAATATAGATAAAGATATTTCTAAAGAAATTAGTGCACATTAGAAATGTTAAAGAAAATACTGAATGTAATCATGTAACTCATTGCTGTAACTGTTTTAAGGTAAATAGAAAAATGCATTTGTTTGTATATATTTATCACACTCACAGTAGAAATAATTCATGTACTTGTCCCATGAGCATGACTGCAGTATTGTTAAATTCAGCTTAATACATATCTAAACTTGGTAGTTCACACAATATATATGGCCGTTATAACCTCAACCAAATACCTCCCCAATATAATGCCAAGTTATAAGAGCAAATTTTATTTGCTCTACTGAAAATCTCAAGAGAGACAAACATAATGAAAATGTCTGGGAAGTGGTTCAAGTACTATAAACACATTTTAGATTGTTCCCCCTTTCTCTTATAAGAAGAGCAAAATCTTAAACAGATGACACAGCAAATTACAATTTAACATACAACTTCAGTACTATTGTATTGTCTTGGTAACACTTTCTTCTCTACCTATGATCCTTTATTGGTATCAGAAATAACAACAGAATATACTGAAAGTACTAGATTTAATGGACATCTTGATTTATTATGAAATATGTATTTGATCTTCCATTTTTTAGGTTAGATCTTGTTTCTGGCTATAGTTACCTGTCATGAAAGCCATATTTATTTATAGAAAATAACTGAAGTTTGGATCAAGTTAAAAATTCAACTAGTACTATAATTACAAATAAAATCACTAACTTTTGGTGCATATGAGCTTCTAGAGTTTCTAAAGTTTCTGCTGCAAAAACTACTTTTTCTAGACCATCCCATGCTAGTGTTTAATTATCTTTCTTGCCAATTCTCACTTTCCTAGGAATCCTTAGTATACACGTATTTGAACATACTCCAGAATTATTGTCATCAGACCAGTTTATCCAGAATAATGCCTCTTTTCTGGAACTTGGTTCTTGCAGCTTGTGTCCCCTCTCCAGGTTAATTGTGAGAGCAACTGACTCTGTTTCTCTTTTTGAGTTTGAAGTCTATTCTGAGTCAATAGAGTTCAAGCTTGCTTGCTCCAGGGCTGTGAGAAAGTCCTGATTAGCCCACAGAAAGGAACACACTATCTAGCTAGATGCAGGCTGCTGACACCACCCGGAGGTGTACTGAGATAGAAAATGAAACTGCCTACTCCTTGACACAAAGCAAATTAGATAGTGGTTGAACGTCTGTGCTGTGCATTGTTCTACCTCTATCCTTCAAAACTGTATATAAGCTGGCTGTGAAATAAACTCCGGGCAGTCTGTCATTGACCGGCAGATCTCTCAACTCTTTTCTGTCTTCTTCATTGTCTCTACTATCTTCACATCTCTCCCCAGCTACCCAGCTGACTGTCTGCAGGCTCTGACAGTTAATGTATGGTAACAGATAAGACTCCTTGAAGGGCCTTCTCAGAAGGACACATCACTGAAGTGTTAGTTCTCTGATAACATATATGTGCAACTAAGATTGAATCAACACAAGGCCTATGAATTGCTGTAGAAGTTTTCTTTCTCAGAGTGTTAACAAGACACATTCGGAGTTGGAGCTCTGAGGATTTTGAAACAATAGTATTCAAACTCCCTCTTTCTAAAAAGCCATAATAGTTCTTATGTAGCAGGCAAGAACAGTAGTCACATAATGGAGCATAGGAAAGAATTTGAAAGAACCATTTGCGAAAGAAAGTGCAAGGAACAATTCTATAGACCACAACTTTATGAATACTTTACATTTCATGAAGATTGTCTTAAAGTTCTCGGGAAATAAATAATACACTCAAGTGTGAATATAAACATATAAGGGTCATATATGAACTGTATGCTTTGTGTCGTAAAACATCACCCTGGGGCCTTCAAAATTATCCTAAATACAGACATTAGAAACTCTAGAAGTACAAAGAACACCAAAAGTTAGTTATGTTTATTTTGCAAAGGACCAGAGCACCAACAATGAGAACTCACAACCACAGGCACTTGTATTTGACAACTCAGAACTTCCTGTATCTCCAGAAGCATGAAATCATTTTATTACCTCTGGCCTCTGGTAGATAATGAACTTAAATGCACATACCGCACACATAGACCCAGACACACAGACACGCACACTCATTAAAATAAAGTGTATTTACTTTTTAAAGGTTTCTTAACATACTGCTTAAATAATAAAAATACAGAGAAATTTGGGGGTTATGAAGAAAGAGGGAGAAGCCCCTCACCCACATATTTTATGGAAGACTTCACTATGTGATGAACAGCCATCCCAGCACAATTACAAACACCTTGTAAACTTTTCCCCTCCAAGGAAAAAAAAAAGTACATTTTTCCCCTTTTTTAGGGGTCTCACTGGAAACTATATTTGCAGGCTAACCAGATGTACAAATGCCTTTTGTCACCCTAGTGGCTTCTGGTTTTACTTCATCCAATTATAATTACAACCAATTAACTCTAAAGTCAATTAATATGTCTCTTACCTAGAGAGAAAGAAAGGGCGGAAGGGGAGTTTCTTAGTGTCCTTTGACACGTAACCTGATAGCTACAAACAAAAGTACATATGGGTAATAAGAAAACTGATTGTTTAATCTCATTGAGCACATTGTCTTTCCCTGACTCTGTCTTGGGAGCAAATACACCAATGTAGGTGTACTCCTGAGCACCTTTTGTTCTTGAAATCCTCACACTTAATCTTTTGAAAATTGTCTTTGATAAAATCTCCTAATTCTGCTCCCACTATAACAGCTAACCTTAAAATTCCTTTTAGAGTCCTCTATTGGCCAGACATGAGGTCCTAAAAGTCCAGGGAAACATCTTGGGCTGACAAGGGTAGGAGTGTGGGCCTTGCTTTTATCTTCTCCCTGTGGATTTTATCTTGTCTGGATCATGTCTTGTCTTGTCTACTTGCTCCTTAACGCTGGCCCATGGAGTTATATTTTCCCTAACCTGGCCACACTCAGGACAATTGTCCCTGGATTCACTCAATTGGATGTTCAACAGATTACCTGAGAAGCCACTATCTTTGAAGAATGGAGAGGTGCTTTTATATCCTTGGTGAATGAGAATAGCCTATGTAGCTTCTGAAATGTATCCAAGAGAATCAATTTAAGAAGAAAAACTATTGAATTAACACCTTCATTGTTCTATTAAGTAGCATCACTAACCACTAGTCTTCTGAATTTTGGAAGTATGAAAATTTTACTACCTTATCACACTTAACAGATTTATTTATAATTCCAAGTTTACTTATTTCTGTAGACAACTTAGAGTTTTCAAGTTATACCCTTATATATTCTCTTTAAAACCTTCTTTATGAAAAGCAAATAGATGTATTTGAATGGGAAACCAGCATACAATTGTCCTATTTCTGATGCTTTAGTTGAACTTTGTAACTGTCTACCTGCTGACGCCTCTTTTTTGTGTATTTTCATCTTTTTCAAATACAAGTATCCCTTCAACATGTACCAAGCCAAACATCGTTGATCATTGACAACTTTGGCATAAAAATAAGTTGTGCCCTTCAACATATTCTAATAAACTAATTTAAATCTTCACATCTATCACTGTATAAAAATGATATTCATTCACTATATTCAGCTTCTCAATCCCTGGTAACAAGTCACCATACCCTATGATAGACAATCTAACTGAAGATTTTTCAAAGGAATAGCAGTGAATCTTTTATAAAGAAACAAAGACTTCTGTATTATCGATGTGGTTTAATAATAAGCAAATGATAAAGGCGCTCAGTTAAAGCAGAGCAGAATGTTTCTGTAAATCAGGTTCACTGAAGGTATCAGAACATTTTTTAGTTGACATTGTGTAAGCACGCATATTATCAGAATTTTGTTAAGTCTTTCCATCTTTATTTAGGTTCCACGTTTAATTTCCTCTCATAATTAGTATTAAATGTTCCAGTTATAGCTTATAGATTCTTATGCTCACTTTGAAAGTTTCTTTTCCCTGTCTCTTTACAAAATTTCTGGGTCATTCATTTTTCTTTCCTCCCAATGGAATTTCTCTCATAAAAGTTACTAGATTGACAATGTTAGTGAGTTATACTTCTCTTTTTTTTCTAACAGTCTGAGACTACTCAATTGTGATAAAGCCATTTGCACCAAAAGGAATACATTTGGGCCTAATTAACTTCTGTTCATTAAAAATGACCTTGTTGCGGTGAAACAGGCATTTCAGCAGATAGTCAGAAATAGCAATAAAGAAAGGGGTGTTTTAGACATTTCTCAGTCCTCTCTCTACTCATAATGACTCAGATAACATTAAATTTTGGTGACATGATTAGTATAATCATCTTTAATAATATGGCTTATTTGTCCACTGATGCAAATGGTTTCTTTTCCCCCAAGGAGTGTGGTGTTATAGAACAGCTCTTCCCCGCTTCATGCTGTTAATAACTGATTGCCCACTTCTGACAAATGTGTGCCAACAAGGTATACAGAAGCTATAAATTTCCCCCAAATACATGTTGGATTATATTACATTAAATCCTAATACATTTGTTTTTGAAAGAGAAAGAGAAACTTTGAAAACAATATTGTTACTTATGTATGTTTATATTTAATACCTTTTATTTCTTTTTCCCACAGGTCAAGTGCATAAGCTATGCTTTTAGCTTTACTGTTTTTATTGTATTGTATTAATACCAAGAAAAACATCAATTCACTAGTAATTAGTGTATTTATTTAAAATATTTAATTCATCCACAGTGGCCACTGTGCTTATTAACAAGTTGTTTACAAAAATAAGTTGATAGTGGAAATTCTCTTTCAGGATTTTATGAGATTTAGTTTTTGAGTTATGGGAAGTCATTTCATTTGAAGTAAGTTTTATCTATTACCTCACATTTACAAAAATGCTCATCTTCATACTCTTAATCATATATAAACTAAATGTGACAGATATACTTATGAATTATAAGTTACTATGGTGTAATGCATATTTGATGTCAAATATTGGAATTAAATTCTGGTTTGTACTTAGAAGATAAAAACAGGTCTTACTATCCTATTAGAATGTGTAAAATAATATTTAGATAAAAACAATATTCATTAGAAACAATATTTTTCAGATAACATTTTGTTAGTTAAAATGAATCTATGTAGAATTTGTCTGGGATGTGTCTGAAGCAGACATAACTTCAAGGTCACTGAGCAATTTGCTTTCAGTAACAACTGACTGGACTGATAGTATGATCGCTAATATGTCTGGTCGAACAATGAAATTTGCAAACTACAAATAAACTAGGTGTTTAGTGTTAGTAAGCCATAAGGTTGAGAAACTAGAAAAATTAAAATAGACCCTACTAGAATACTTCAGTTTGTGTGTCATGTGAAAAAGATAATTCCTGTTCATTTCTTATGATTATTCACCACTGCCTGTGAGCATCAGCATGTATTTCTAGGAATAGATTCTCCCTGGTGCTTTTAATGACTGAAGCTTCCCACACTTGCCACTCATCAGAAACACATGCCCTGTGGGTTGCCACTGTACCATTGACTTGCTCATAAAAAGTCATAGGAACTTAGGAACACAGTGCTCTAAGCAATGTGGAGCATAATCTTATGATTCCAATTACTCCTCGGTGCTTAGGATACCAGGGAAAACAAAATCCATTTCTGGTTTTAATTCTCAAAGACTTTTCTGTGCTGAAACATAAGAATGCAACTTTGAATCAATCAAGAATTGCAAAGAACCTATAAAACTCTACTTCTAGGACACCAATTTTCATGGAAGTATCATAGAATTTAATATGAATATCATTTGAAAGTTGTACAATCTAAACACAGGGATAAATTCTTAATCTCAGAATAATCCTTTCCTGTTTAGGGGGTAATATCATGTACACTATCTCCTTTTAAGACTTTAAGTAAAAAAACAAATCATTCTAATTTATAAGCTTTAAGCATTTTCAGTAATGTTAATGAAGCAAAAGGAAAATATATATTATACACATTTAGTATATTTACATATGTGTGTTTAAGTAATAGCTGATGTATATTGTGTATATATAATGTGTAGTATAAAATGTGTGTTTATATATAACAACACATAATCTACATATTGAAGATAAATTGAAGTAATATATTTACCTAATTTTCATGACTGTCCTTATTCACTACAATAAATTATGATTTAATATACTTTTACATTAGGGATTTATCAGTTCTTTATTATTATGAACATGAAAATCACTGAATAGTTTATGAATGTTATTTACCTTTCATGTTTGTGCTTGTTAGCTCTGGATTTAGAAAGTTCATTCTATGACTCAAGTCTGTGGATGAATTTCAAATCTCCCTTCAATGTGTTCACATTCTGGCCTCCTGACTGTGCAAAATATGTTGTTCCATGATAATGGAATGAGGCAGAGTGCTTTCTTCAGTCTCCTCTTGACCAATAGCTGAGGAGCCCCCCCATGGTACTTGACTAGAGCCTCTGGATAAGCGAGACAGTTGTTTAGCACTCTCTTCTTGAATGTGGCATATGGTGATAGTAACTTAGCTTGAACTTATATCTTGAGAAAGGTTAGATGAATAGTTACAAATACTTTATTCTAATATCATTAGCTTATTTAACATTAAACCACTTTCAAATTAGCCATTAAATATTTATCTGTCATCTATTTGTCTATAAATCTATCTATCTATCTATCTATCTATCTATCTATCTATCTATCTACTTACCTACCTGTCTAATGAGATTTGATTATACATTTCACCTTGTATGAAATACAAAATATTAAAATGTAACAGTGTGTAGAAAATTTACTTATCATCTTTCATGAATGCCACCTTCTTCTAATCCAAGCATAGGAGAAACAGTTGCAGGATGATGGGGTGTTCAACTAAATAGGGACTTTAAAGACCCTCTCTTAATCAACAAAAATGAAAATTATCTGCAACAACCAAAATGAAAAAAATGTTCTGCTTGTATAGTATGTATGTGGTACCCATGCATTAGATGTGACTTTCATGAAAATCTGAATGATGAGGAAGTGTCTCAAGTGGCAAAGTGTACTTTAATTCAGGTGGAATCTAGCAATCATATTCTAAGTAGAGTTCATGTTCCTGGAAGAAGCACAAGCTCTGGCTGAGGCTCAAGAATATTCTTAATGTGCTGCCAAGATTTTCTCTGAAAAATCTCATCTGACCACTTAGTGCTAACAAAGAAAGTAGGAATGCATTAAAAGTTAAATATAAACCAGTCAAGTTGGACAGGTTGCATCCCTCATTTATATAGCAGACTACAATTTGTTTATTTTATTCGTGTGTGTGTGTGTGTGTGTGTGTGTGTGTGTGTGTGTGTGTGTGTGATGTTTGGTTAGAAACTAGGACTTCACAACAGTAATATCTACATTTCACCATTGAGTTATGAATTTAGATGAAAGCTATTAGGTCCAAAGCAGCATTCCTCAAAACAGCAGGGCCCTAAACAGAAGGACTCTAGCTGGGTAAACAGAAGCCTGAAGGTAGGTCTCTGTTTACCAGAAATAGCAGATATAGTATTTTTTCCCGAGACAGGGTTTCTCCTTGTGACAGGATAGCCCTGTCTATCCTAGAATTCACTTTGTAGACCAGGATGGCCTTGGAATCCCAGAGATCCACCTGCCTCTGCCTCCCAAATGCTGAGATTTTTATTTTAGGGTTTCTCTGTGTAGTTGTGGTGCCTGTCCTGGATCTCACTCTGTAGACCAGGCTAGCCTCAAACTCACAGAGATACACCTGGCTCTGCCTCCAGAGTGCTGGGATTTAAGGCGTGTGCCACCACCGCCAGGCCCAAATGCTGAGATTTAAGACTTGTCACCATTCCTAGATTAGAGGAGATTTTAAGGTAGGTTTCTGTTTATCAGAAAAACAGAGATCTTCAACTGGGTTTCTGTTACCAGAGACCACCTTAAACTTCCCCCAAAGGTAAATACAATACAAGGCAAGGGCACTAAATTCCTGTCAAACTAAACAGCCTCTGTCAACTCAAAGCCCCTATCCTGATGACATAAAATGTCATTTTACTCTTAGTGAAGAGTATAGTGATATCCTGCCCCCAGAGATAACCTTGGCAATTAGATTGCCAATAGACCTTGATTTCCACCCAAGGAGCAGCATAAATTGCTTGCTTCCCATGCCCTTGCTTGCACAAGGAAGTTCTGGACTCTTTCTTTATACAAATAGTAGTTTGTTCCTTTTTGTTTGTTTGTTTGTTTTTTTGGTTTTTTGAGACAAGGTTTCTCTGTGTAGCTTTGCGCCTTTCCTGAAACTCACTCTGTAGCCTAGGCTGGCCTCAAACTCACAGAGATCCGCCTGCCTCTGCCTCCCGATGCTGGGATTAAAGGCGTGTGTCACCACCGCCCGGCTCATCCCTTTGTTTTTCACCAGAACTCTTTTGCTGTGTGTTGAAGGCAGAATCTTTTAAGTTTGCAGGCTTCTTATGGAAATAAACTTTTTAATTCTTGTAATTTCTTTCTTACCAAGTTTTTTTCTTTAATTTGTGGGAACTATAAACACTCTCCAGGGGAGGGGGGGGGAAGCTATTACTAGATTAACAACAGGACATGTGGCCTTGGTGGAGAGCTAAAAATCCAAGATACTCGAAGTATAAGAGTTAATCCATTTGAATGTGTTGATCACCTGGGCAAGGGACCACACATGAGGAAGGCTGGTTCATCTGAAGGCATCTTAAGAGCTAGGGTGAATAATTGTATCTTCAATGGGATAATGTACTTTTCCTTCCCCCAAATCACTTGCTCAGAGCAGTCACTTAAGGAGCCATAGCCATGTGACTGGCTAAAGCCTGACCCTTTTTTCTGAATTGCTTCAGAAAAATCATCACTTCTCCTTCTGTTCCATTCTTCCAGATCTTAGGCAGGGCCTAAGTGGATTTTATCTGGTATTTTTGGGCTGTGGCATATGTTACGAAGCCCTCCTCCTTTCTAAACAGATGCTTGTCTGTCGTGTGACTGATGTGCATGACTGATGAATTTAAATTACATGGCTTTTTTTTTTTTTAAAAAATTCCCTCCTTTATCTCCCTTCTCTGGGAAGCTACTGAGATTTACAGTTTGCCAGTCCTGGGTTTTCTGTTCTAAAAATCTAATAAAATTACCATCAAGCTTCTATTAATCCCAAAGGTGTTAGTAGAAAAACCAGTGACCCAAATCATCATGATCAAATTACTTAAGCAAGCAACTAGTTAAGCAACTTGTTTCATTCTTGTATATGGGCTGTTTCCCCTGTAAAGTTGGGGTTCAAGAGATCAGCATTGGACATGGGCAAGATGAAGGCTTTTACAGCTCAGGGGTAGGGGTTTTCCAAATGGAGGATCTGGCAGGCAAATAGGGTTATGAAAGAAAACGCAACAAGGTAGTCATAACAACAGGTGGTTATAATAAGTTTTGAAAAAAAAAGTAACGTTGTAAGATTGCCATAACAACTTTTTTAAACAAAGACATAATTACCCTTTTCTGGAACAAGCAGTACAAAACTATTTGTAGTTGAGGTTACAGGTGGGGCATAGTCCAGTCCTTGAGAAACAGAGGTTAAATCATAAACAGGAATAAACATAGTTTGTCTTTACTATAAGATGACATTAAAGCCTAAAATGTAGGCAGACTGGTTCATCACGTCTCTCGGATTCTGTTCTTAATTTCTTTTATTAATGAGAATAAAAATCCTGAGAAAGGGTCCTAGCCTCCCTGGTGACATGGCACCCCAGACGAGACTCTTCAAATATTTTGGTAATACAATGATTGGTATGTGAGAAATTCCATGATTTATTTTTAAACAAATGGGTTTAATGGCTACATGTCTACTTCATTTTGTGTTCTCTCCTCCACTAATATCTCCTTTGTTATTCATTTGTCATACATGCTTGTTTGTTCTAGAATTCCCAAAATGCTAAAACTTCTAGACTTACCTAGTTTTGTATTCTTCTTCAGTGCTCTCTCTCTTTTCATATCAGTTTCTAAATTAGCCAAAATTATTAGATTAAGAGGTTGAATCTTAGCCAATGAGGAACAGCTAAGGTCTCCTTGCATTAAGGATAAAACACTGGGGTCCTCTTGGCCATACATGCAGTTATGTAATTGCATGAGGCATATTCTTTTCAGAAAAGGACTGTATTGGTGGGTGATGTCTGTATCAACTGTGTGCTTCTTTGTGCAACACTGATAATATTCATTTCCCAATAGGCAACTGATAACCAATATCACTATTTATTTGACCAGAACTATTTAGTCATGCAAAGATCTCTTCTGTGTATTTAAACCAAAACCATATGTCAGTTTCTCTAATATCAAATTTGGGGTATTGGTCTCTTTATTTGTCCCTTAATGGCCAGCTTCTCCAGCTTCTCCTGTCACCAAAGCTAGTTCATAAAAATATTTTCTAAATATCTATTTAGTTCTGTATATGTAAAATTGGTCAGAATTATTGAAATACCATTTTACTAATAGCTAAGTAGCTAACTGGAAAATTTTCATTTGTCTCTCTGTATAAAATGTTGTAAATTTACAAAAAATGTTCACATATAAATACATATGGGGAAACCACTGAGTGGTATTTCAAAGCCATTACCAAAAGATTTCATGGTCCTTTTAGCAAATGGACAGAAGATGAGCAAATGGATAAGTCCTGGAAGAAGTCATATGTCAAAAAACCTCAGTCACTTTTGCTAACAAAGTTTACTCTGAAAATGTTTAGATTTCAAATGTGTTCATCTTCAGCCAGGCTTTTAAATATAAATCAAAGAAAAACTAAAAAATGAAATAGCAAGGAAGTGAATACCTAAAGAAGAAGAAAAGGGATATGAGCAAAGGTTTTGAAATATTTTCACAGACTAGAGCAAGATGATTTATATGCTCTTTTGCTTAGGGTGCCTTTTTTATGTCGGATTCCTTGTTCTCAGCTAGAGCTGCTGAGAAAAGCAAGTGGGAGAGAGTGTGAAAGCAAAGAGCAGAAAGGATGTTCTTTCATATATTCATACTTTTTAAATCAGTCATTTCAGAATAAAGTGTAGCTATGTAGACTTTTTTAAGAAGAAAACTCTCAAAAACATAATGGGATATTTCTGGTCTTCAAATTTTAAGTCAAAGATTCTTAATGAGTGTTAATTTTAGGCCATGCTCTATATGAGAACAAAGGATTTCAGCAGAATTACCTTGGGCATAGGTATTACTAGAAAAGAAGGAAAAATAACATTCAGACATTGAAATACACAAAGACAATATGCCAGCATAAGACTTATTTCTGAGATACTTAGCATTATACACATTTTCCTCTATGGCCAACCCCTTTATGTCCTAGTACTTATTCTCATAAAGTTGTTATCACTAAATCTGAGGGTCATAGCATATGCACCAAGAGATTTTCAGCTACCTGTTCTCAAGAAGCCAATTTAAAAAAGCAGATTAATAGGAGAAAGGCCACATTAATAAGTAATAGAGATCCAGAAACTCCACAAGTCTGCCTTTGTCATTCCTGGAATTCAAGTTTAAGTAGAGGAGCAATGATTTACACATCCAAACATTCCTATCTAAATGTGTACCCATCTCATTGGAGGATCATCATTGGCTGGGCCTTAGCTACATCTTCTAAGGTGATTCTATCAAGTTGATAGAACTTTGTAAAACTTCTTTCCAGGAGACAAACTTCCTCCTGTGATGTCTTTTCCTTTATCAGCATGGGATTCCTGGGGAAATATTTATTTATCTGGTATCCATTGTTTCAAGACCAATAGTCAGATTGAGAGTTACAAGAATCTCTTTCTGTCTATATTTCTGCCAGGCCAGTTAAGTCTTTATAATTTAGGGACAATGAATTCTTTAGTGATACTATAAATGTCCATGGTTGTGACACAAAGATGCCTATACTGTTATGTCATTACACAGGCCCATGAAATTGTAACATAGCTGCCCAGTCAATAGAGTGAATCTGAGCTTAATTAGGGAAGATGGCCATGAAGAAATAGAAACCTAACTACTAGCATTTCTCAGAAAGTCTGTGAACTCAGAGAGCTGTTTGGTTGTGTTTAGAAAACTTCAGTTTTCTTTTTCCCCCCTGAGCAGCCACCTGCCAAAGTCAAAAGATATTAATACTCTTGTAGCTTATCTTTTTGCCTATGGATTTGAGGGAGATTATTCTCTGTTCTTCCTTCTTTAACAGTCCATGACATTTCATCCACCATAATCCAGATCATACTTTATTTTGAGCTATATCCTGCTTTTTCTCTAACTTAATAAATGTACTTATAACCACCGAGACAGCCACTAATGAAAAAATACTGTAATTAGTAACAAAAAGCTATTGCAATTTGAGACTATATTCTGGAAAACTCATAAATACATCTAAGGATACAAGAGAAAGAGGAATTTTTTTTCCAAAATTTAAATTTAGTATCAGAGACTTGAACCATAAAGGACAAAAAACCTCACCCACTGATATGTGTCACTTGCCAGAAAGAATAATTTTTGAAGATCAAAAAGAAGTATACCTATGCTGGTTTGAAATGAAGATCATTGGTAACAGAAGCTCATTGTAGAATTTGCTCTTGTTCATTTGAGAGATTTGGTTGTATAACAACAGATACAGGTTGCTGTGGGATGTTCTGTATGGCAAATGTGTTGCTAATAAAACACTGATTGGCCAGTGGCTAGGCAGGAAGTATAGGCAGGACTAACAGAGAGAATAAAAAGAACAGGAAGGCGGAGGGAGTCTCTGCCAGCCACCGCCAGGACAAGCAGTGTGTAAAGATGCCGGTAAGCCACGAGCCATGTGGCAAGGTATAGATTTATAGAAACGGATTAATTCAAGATAAGGACAGTTAGCAAGAAGCCTGCCATGGCCATACAGTTTGTAAGCAGTATAAGTCTCTGTGTTTACTTGGTTGGATCTGAGCGGCTGTGGGACTGGCAGGTGAAAGAGATTTATCCTGACCGTGGGCCAGGCAGGAAAACTCAAGCTACAACAGGTGGATTATGTGACATATTGAAGATCTAAGGAATTTCCTGTCATAAGCTGTGTCACGGGATACATACAACTAGAATAGGGCATGTAGGATTTTCAGGAATCTCTCATGATAAGGTGTCTTGTAGACATGCTCAGTGAACACTTCCTTTTCCTGCTCCCCTAGCTGTTTTTCATCAGAGTTAGATATAAATGGCTTTTGTGTTAATCATCTTTTAAATGTCATAAAATACACCTATTAAATCAACTACAAGGAAGAAGAATGAGCTTCAACTCAATGCTTCTGAGGTTCTGCACCGTGATTGGATGTTTATGTTGTTAGTGGACCTGTGGTGAGAAGGACATTAGTGAAAGATAGGAGCTGCTTGACTCACTATGGCTGGTGCTAGAGAGAAAAGGTTGAGCTATGCAGGAACAAAGCACATCTATTAAAGGCACAGCCCCAGCTCCTTATCTTCTCAAATAAGGCTCGCCTTCTTATTACCTAGTCAGTTAAGAATCAACAATACATTAATTATTCATAATAGTTTAACAGTATTTAAATTATTTCACTTAATTTTAGATATTATAATTACATAATTTCCCCTTTACTTTCCTGCCTCCTATATGTCCCTTTTTTGCTCACTTACAAATTCATGGATTCTTTTTCATCAGTTGTTGCTACAGGTATCATTAAGGTTAAGGACCACATATTCAAACTCCTGATCTAATTCATAAGAATTACACTTGATATGGAAAATTTCACATTTGTTTTCCATGAATATTGGTACCCAAATTCTGTCTTAGAAGGGCTTGTAACACTCTTTTCATTGAGATCTTAAATTTACTCATTTTTGCAGATTATAAGATAATGTCTTTAATATCCTTTTCTTTATTCTTCGGAGTTTGATCTCAAGAATCATGAAAGAAAAGCACTTATATATTATTAAACTGTCTTTGCATAATTTTGCACATAAAGTATTCTATAAGTCTCTAATTTCTTTTAGATTAAACATAGGTAAATCGTAGTCCCAATCTAGTAGGCCCTGAGATGTAGATTGATGTGTATTGTGTGGAAAAAAATAATATACACAATGAAATGGTACTGATGGACACTTATTAAATGGATGTTAGTTGCTATTTAAGAGAACAAGACACATGCAGATCTCAAAGCCCTGGAACCAGGGCTCAGACCACCTTTTCCCTAGATACCAGCATCTTCAAAAAATTACAAATTATACTGTATGCATAGACTCAAATTTATATGCTAAGAGGTTATCAGACCCTTATTTTATTGGCATTTTTTAATACATACATGTATATGTAAGCATATACATATGAAATAAATACATTTGTGTGTATATGCATAATTTTCTTAATATTTTTGGTTACTTTTTATTTCTCAGAATTCTTCAGCTGTTTCTTACATATATGTATGGTTTAAACACATAAACCTCCTCTCTCTCTGTGTCTGCTTCTGAACACAGATTAAATACTATCTGAAACAGTTTTTCCTGAATTGAATTTTGTAAGACAACAAATGAATTTATTTCATCATAGACCTCTTTTGACATCAATTGTAATGCATTTGTTATATATTGGAAAGGTACATTTGTTCTCTTCCCTGATCCCCACCAAATAAGTGAATAGAACTGGAAATCTTAATTTTACTTTTTGACCTGTGGAAGGAAAAAGGGATTGAGATGGAATTAATAACTAATGGCCATCAATGTAATCAATAATACATATATAATGAGGCCTCCATTAATACCCAGAAGGACATGTTCATTACTCCCAGGTAGATGAATAAATAAAAGTGCCTAGAGGTTATAGTGACTGAAGAAGTCAGAGAAGGACTGTGAGCTGACATTCAAATGTTCCTTCTCTCCATTCTTCAGGATGGAAAGGTGAGCAAGTAACTACCTTTTTATAAACTTTATGGACACAGACTGAAAAAATTTACCAAGTCATGTGGCTAAACATAAATAAGAATTAAGGGATAATTTAAGTGTAAGAGCTAGTCAGTAATAAGTCTGAGCTAATGGCCAAGCAGTTATAATTAATATAAGCTGCTGTGTGTTTACTTGGGGGACACAAGTGGGAGAGATTTGTCTCGACAGCCACCCAGCAGGGACACAGGAAAACCTCCAACTGCATTTTATTTATCATTCCAGTTAGTAATTGCTGTCAGGAACAATATGAACAGGAAAGCTAGTATTATTAGCAAATACAACATTGTTGTAAGTTGGAGACATAGTGATACATATGTTTGCTATTTGCTCATTCTTTGAAGAACATTTGCCAACAAAGATTCTTTGATGAGCACCAATAATATCAACAAAGTTGATGTTATGAATGCAGCATCTAGCTGATATATGTGTTCTCTTCTTATGAACCGTTAGCCATATTTATTTAGCACTGTCTTGTGAAGAATTATAATTTCTCTCTGAGCTATCTAAAGTTCAGAAGTTTTAGGAAGTTACCCCAATTGCAAAATTAGCAAGATTCACACTCAAGTTTGTTTTTTTTAGCAGTCAAAGAGACACATGTCAGATAAGAGCATGACTACATGATATTTTATAGATGTAAAAACATTTCCTAAATCTCACTATATGCATCATTTTATAGGCATAATATAGGCTTGTATTTGGTAGGGTAGATGTGAGTATTCATATGGATTGTCAGAATAAGAGTAACGGCTTTATTTAAATTGATATTTACAAGCCTAAACGGGAAGAACACTGGAAAGGAAAAGTCAGAAGGCAAGCAGAATATCAACCTACTTGTTGGTTCATCTTCCATGCAAATATTTATCATGTATTTTCTAAGTTTCCAGCAGTGTTTGATTTCCCATTCTCTCTCTGTTCATCTGCTTGGCTGTAATGCCATCTGCAGAGGGTAATTTCCTGAAGCATTATTTTATAAAATTAAAGGTTACCAAATCAGATTGGGTCCATATTCAAACTCTAACTAAGGCAAAATCCATACATGAGAAAGCACATTCTCACGCTTCTGAACACCATTCCAATGTCATGGGACAGTTTAGACCAGGACAAACAAATGGATAAACATTATATATTGCTCATTATTTGTCATAGAATAATTTTAGAACTCTTGCAGAAGAAATAGACATAGGATCCCTAGTAATGCAGACACTACTATTATCTCAATTGTTATTGATATTATTATTGTCATTAGTAGTAGTAGTTTATTTAACAGATGAGGCATACAGGATATGTGACTTTTATCCAAGACTGAACATCTAGAACTGTTAAAAGTTAGCATTCTGAACATCTGCTTCCAGAGCATGCTTCTCTCTGCTTTGTGATACACCGTGGTGTTGTTGCTTTGGAGGCACAATTAATGTGAAGAATAAATGTAAAGTACTCAGCAGGGAGCCCACGGCACAGAGGATGCTCGGCAGATGCCTGTGTTCCTTTCCTGTCACCTCAGATTTTTCTGTCCACAGCGTTATGCCACTTTACTCTCTGTGCCACGTTCTCTCGTTTGTAGACAAGTCAGGAATAACAATGCTGTGCCACAGGGATTTTACATTTCTACGCGATGGATTATATGAATTGTGTCACAAGAATAATCAAGAAAAGAATGTGGATTTCTATAAGCAAACAATTCCCCTGCAGTTTATTTCGTTCCCTTGCCATATGCATTTTTATAGCTCCAGGTCACTGAATATCACTTCACAGACATGTATTCATATATAATTTTAGCTCTAAGTAGTAAAGAAAGCAGACATAATTTGACTAGAAAGAGAAAAGAATGTACAATCTAATTATCTTCCCAAGTTTCTTTGTGATGAGGGAGGACTCCATGAAGAGTGAGAGGTATTTTCCTTCAAGCTAATTGACCATTTACTCAGGATGTTTTTAGATTCAATATGCCTGCATCACAGATAGGCATGATGCTACAGTCCCTATTTGTAAAGTCAGTCTATTTCAGACCCACCTTGCATGTTTAGTATTGAAACTGTACTTCAGTGATTATGTTCTTCCTAAGCTACTGTTTTACTAAAAGTCTGCTTCCTTTAGGACATAAGGTGCTGATAATTATAGCATGATCTCAAAAGCTTTAGAATATTATCAGATTGGTCCAGGATATGAAGTCATTCAGAAATCCAGTGAAGAGAAAAGATAACTTCGGTTCATACCAGCACGAAGCAAAGAAGCATTGTTTCTTGTGTCCTTTAAATGTGGAACATGATGAAAGTTAAGTCATCCATGGAGATGGAATCAGAAACTGCTTAATTATTCTGAAGTAGATTTAAAAAGAATCATAATCTTTGATTTCTTTGACTTTTTTCCTCCCTCAAATAGCAGTTACAAACACCTTCCATTTCCACACAAGCTAAAAGCTCCCCCTACTGCTGAAGTGTTAATAGAAAAAGCAAATGTATTTTCTTTTTTGTATTATTTTTAAATTTTTTGAGATTATAATTACATAAGTTTCCCCTTCCCTTTCCTTCCTCTATTCTTTACATGTACCACCAACCTTGCTTTCTTTAAAATTCGTGGCCTCTTTTTCTTTAATTCCTGTTATGTAAATGTATGTATACATATGTATTCCTTAATACTTAAATACACCCTTCTCAGTTTGTATAAAGTCACTTGTATGTATATTATCAGTGCTGATCTTTTGCCATTGGATTACCAATTCATATGCTCTTTGCTGGGAAAGACTATCTCTCCATCACTCTGCATTTTTTTATTTGCCCATAATTCTTTCTTGTCCTTGGTTGCTCCCTAGAGTTTGAAGGTAAGTTCCTATTGCTGAGGACATCATATTCTTTAGACACAGAACCAAGAGTATCCAAACTAGAGTTGCCCTTAAAGCTTAATCCTTTAGGCTTTCATGGTACCAAAGGCATTAAAAGGCATCATGCAAGTTACCAAAAGAGGGAAGCAACCAACAGTGTAATCTACCTATGACACCTATGAACCATAATAATGACCCTCAGAGCACAATAACACCAAAGATGCTATTGTGGCGCACTTACATTGGTGTTAACAAAGAGCTCTTTATTTGGGCATACAAAATGTGTTTGACTCACTTCTTTATCAATTCATAGAAGTAAGCTATTGCTTTACTAGAAGAGCTACAATAAAAAAGGGATTCAGATTTAACCCATCATGATCCACAAGGTTTCATACAAATGGACTTCAGTGACATTACTCTAAGAATATTTTGTCTCTCAATTCACTTCCCGTTGTTCTTAGTGTTAACATTTCTTGACTCTAAAATTACCTTTTTTTAAAAAAAAATTACTGTTCAAAAATAATTTATCTTCTTAATAAAAGCAAATTCATCTCTTTCATGTTGTGGGATATTCCTTTACACTGCGTGAAGACATGTCACTGTGACTGGTTTAATAAAAAGCTAAATGACCAATAGCTAGGCAAGATTTTTGAGACAGAGAGAACACTGGGAAGAAGAAGGCAAAGTTACCAGACTGTTACAGAGAGGATGCAAGACACGCAGGAGGAGAAGTAAAAGCCACAAGTCATGTGACAGCATGTAGGTGAATCAAAATGGGTTAATTTAAGTTGTAAGAACCAGTTAGAAGCAAGCCTAAGTTATAGGCAGAGCTTCCACAATTAATAATAAGTCTCGTCATTAATGGTGAGCCAATGGTCCTAACAAAAAAGTCCGACTCCACTTTCATAGTGAGAGAAATAATCACACCCTTTGTTCTAAACTGTCGACTAAAATGAACGTCCACTTTGGACTTAATCAATACAATAAGACCTAAATATGCTATTTGACTTAAAACTTGAGAGCTGTGTGCATTACTGTAGCATATTGTGGTGAAAGTGCTTAAGAAAGATTGGTGATACTGACAGGGGTTTTAGGATAGAAGGAAACCAAGGCCTAAGATTTCAAGGAGAAAAGCAGGCAGGACAGGAAAGAAGGAAGATCTAGCACATGCCAGAAAAACCATCTTGAAACAAAGAAGGCAACTTGTCAGCTCCCAGTGGTTGTTCATCATTAGGAAATAGGAGAAGAGAGATGTGTTACCTAACAGCTAAGAGACCTTTCATTGGCTCAACTCAGACCTATGCTTATTACAGCTGTGTGAAGATGCAAGCTTGAGCATTTTCAACTTTGAATAATTTGTCCATCTCAGTTTCAGAGTTCTCAGTTCACTGTCATTTTCAAGATATTTTGCAACACCAAGGACTACACAAAGAAGAAAAAATATCAGGGCTATATCATATACGGTTTCAGCAAGGAGGCTGTTTTGCATTGTTATATTCTTTTCGCTCGGTGTTTTCTCCACATACCTAGGTGTAGCTGGACTAAACAAATTGAGTCAATGAACATTGTAACTTACAAGCAACACAGGTGATGTTTTGACTTGAGCTTCAATGTAGATTCTAACATTGTCTTTCTGAGGTGTTTTTTTTTAAGGAGAAGAAAATGCCCCTGTTAGCCAGACCTACCTACTTCAGAGTGGCTGCTCAAAATTATCCTTCAGGGAGAGTTTGACATTGAATGCAACAAGGACTGATTCTGCAGTCTGTTATAAATATTAATAGGCTCACCACTCTTCTACATTAAATTCAGTCTTCAACTGAGGCATTCTTTAACACATAGTAGTTTTCTATTAAAAGTCTCTATCAGTGAACAAATCGCTCAGTTAAACTGTTGACAGTAACGTTATTTTTAACTTGTCTGGTAACATAAGATAATAGGCTATTTTAAATAGGACAAATAGTGCAATTTTGTCTAGAACACAATAAAAGTAAGTTCATATGTTATAATTTGACAATGTCTGAGAAGCACTATTCATTCTTTTTTTCTTTAATATAGAATCTAATCCTATAAATAAAGTTTATTCTACTGAAAAAATGAAGTCATTGGTATAAAATAAGAAACATTTTAGCTATATTTTATCCAAATACAATTGTATTTAAAGGGTAGCATTTTTTCGTTTTTTAAAAACATCTATAGGTTAACATCAGTGATTAACATAAGTACATATATTTAAAATCAAGGTGACTATTAAATTTTAATCTTTACTATTAAAATTCCACAAATACGTACTTTATTCTGTCTCTATCTCTGTCTCTGTCTCTGTCTCTCTCTCTCTCTCTGTGTGTGTGTGTGTGTGTGTGTGTGTGTGTGTGTGTGTGTATGCACCTGTGTTCCATTAGTTCTTTGCAGAGGTCTTTGCAGAGGTCAGAGAACATGTTAGGGAAGTAGTTTCTCTCCTTCCACAAAGGGTCTCAGGGATGGCCCTCAGATTTTCGGGATTGGTGGTAGGAAGTGACCTTTACCTAATAATTACATCACTGCCTCTTAATTATTTCTGAAATTTGAATTTTAAGTGAGTATGAGAAGACTCTAGTTAAAAAGATTTTAATAAATTTGGTTAAGGAAGTTAATGATAGAATATTTAGTTTTGGCAAACAAAATATAACTTCAATATATACTGCCTAAACCTGATGAGATCAAGGTACTTATTGTAGAATAGATTACCCAGTTCTGAACTTATAATGTGAGTATTTCCAATAAATATTAATACTATGCTGGAGTGTCAATCTGGGGCTCTTAGTATTCATAACCTTAATGAGACAATATTTTATCTCCCTTACATGTATAAGAAAATGAAAATTTATAGGACTAACTTGCTAAGTTCATGTACATGACCTTCATCTGTACAAATCTGAGATGAGATAAAAAAGACAAATTAAAATTCATTGACATGTTATACAATAATTATAGAATATGTGCATATATGCAGATAGATATTAATTTGAGATTAATTTACTTTTGATATTATCTTGTAATATCTTCGGCTTTGTCCAACTTTATTTCTGCTCTTTAAATTCTGGCACTTAAAATTTAACTCTTTGACACCTCATTGCTAGATAAATACTACCATTTGCCTTTAGTTGAGTCTTCTTTATCATTTTACTATAGTCTTGATTATTATCTGCCTGTTGTATCATTCAATTTTCACTGCTGTAAGTAAATTACAAAATTTGATAGTTAAATTAAAAATAAATTTATTATTTTACATTTTATTGAAGTCTACCATGCAAGACACTAAAATGAAGTTATTAGCTCATTGCATCATTTATATTCTGGATCAATGAGATGAGTTGAATTTATCAGATTATAGAATATTTTGAATAAGTGATACAAAGGTGAATTTGCTTGTTTAGTACACTAAATTTCATGTTTATTTGAATTGAATATTAAATTTTGCCATTTATTTAGTAAATGCAGTGTAAAAGATGCATGTTATTTTTAACGATGAACAACAAGTTACCTATCATATAATTATATAATGTTCAACACAAGGTAAATCCCATGGTCTGCTATACAGGGCTTTAATAAAAGATTTATTTTATAAAGTGAATTAATTGCAATGCTAGTCTTTTTATTGTTTGGCAATTGCATAATGCAAACATTGTGTTTTGATTAAATCTATCCCCCATTTTTTTCCTCCCTTCTGGTTCCCTCAATTCCCTGTGCCAGTTAGAATGAGAAATATCCTTAAGAAGGTCATATATTGCAACAGCTGATCCCTGCTTGCTGTCACTGGGAAGTAATAGGATATTTAGGATATGATTATATGCTGCAAGAAGTATGTCACTGGTGGGCAGCTTTTGTTGCTTATAGTATTCACCCACATCTAGTTTGCTCTCTGCATCCTGTCTGGAGATGAGATACAATTTTGAAATTTCCTGTTCTTGTCACTCACCGCCGTGGGTTTTTACCTTTGAAAATATAAACAAAAACAAAAGCTTTTCTCTATATGTTACTTTTGGACATGGTACTTTATAATAGCTACTGATAAGAAATTAATATATACAACACAACCACTACATTTTCCTTTCAATTTTATGCATTTTTTCTTTTTTTAGAATCATTGAGCCAACTTAATGCTGCCTGTATGATCATGGGTACAGAATAATTTACTAGAGCATTGGTAGCTTCTCAGCGGAAAACTGACTGTTCATTCCCAAGTGGCCATCAGGTGCAAATGATTGCTTAGTTAGGAGTGAAACTTTACGAACTCTTCTGACAACTTCCCTGATGAGAGTTAACAGATACACTAATCTTAAGTACATTCATGAACACTAGTAAGCACTAATAACAGTGTTTTCTTACACATAAATTTTCCTCAATTTCAACATCTTTCTCAAGTTAAAATATAAAGGATGCCAAAACCACAATACGCCATATAACATACCGTGAAATATTGCTCTATCACAGCCTGGAGAACAGAAGGCTAATTATTCCTACCTTGGTGGAAATAAATAATGAAAAAGCATACTATCTAAAGACAGTAGACATCTTTAAAACATTAATGAATGTGGGAGTTTGCAAATAGAACACTTCAATTTGGATGAACCAAGTACTTTGAAATCCCAAGTCTTTTTTATCCGCACATCAAATATATCACTTTTGGAGTTCCTTCCCCTGTTGATATTTCGGGCGGGCCAGGGTGGAAAGCTTGAATTATTGATCAGATCACCATGAAGCAGTCATTTCCAATAGTATCTACTACAGATGAACCGCACTGTTGCAGCAACAGAGACTCACCTTTCATCTTCAGTGCTACCAGAACAGAACGCACTTCAGAATCACACTATACTCAGCTCAAAGATTTATGAGCTTCCAACCCCAATGCAGCATTGTATATCCACTGTCATGGGAAATGATTCAGACACTCAACGTCATTTATTTGGCCTGGCATTGGCATTGATCCAGAGGTGAGTAATAGTTGTCCCTAAGGTTAAGACATAGTATGAAGCACACATTTTTCAGTTTAAAAATGTGAGCATTAGTCTAACACCTGGAAAGCAAAAGGGACAAGTGTTAAGTTAAACAGCTTTTAAACTCTTTAAAATAAACAAATGCAACTTTTGCCTGATAATATCTGTATAATTCCCACATATCCGTGATATCAAATGTCCACTTTCCATTCAGTATTTTATTTCTTTTTTTCTTCTGAAAATATTTTTTCTTAAATTATTCTTTTATTTCTTTAGATACAAGTTAGTGAAAAGAAAGATGACCAATGCGAGTACAAATTCTGTTATTAACCCTAGTAAAGAGTAAGTTTCAGTTTTATATTGAAAAATCATTATGCAAAATTAAACTGTAAGACTATTATTTTTTAAAAATCAATAATAAATTAACATGAATTGAGTGCTATCTAATATTGAAAACAATTAGTGTTAATGTTCATTTTTCTTTGCTTTTCTTAATGTCCTTTTAATACTAATCAAGTAGTTAAAATTAATACTAAATTGAGAAAAGCTTTACAATATTGAAAAAAATCATCTATTAACTAGCACATATAAACAATAAAATATACTTTTAAAATGCAAATTAATGTAACCAAGTGCAGTTATTCATTTAAAATGTAGAATACCATTCAAAAAAGTTAGCAATAGGAGAGATATTCGTGGCTGTCAACACCTTCTCAAGGCCTTTTATTGTAAATGTTTTTTCTGATATGAATGACACAGTAAAGTAATAAAACATAAATATAAGGAGTGTGAATCTATAATTATATAGTATATGAATTTAAAAGCACTTTTGTTGACAAATAAAAATATCGTTTTCTTGTTTCAAAGTTCCCAAATGAAAAGCATATATATAAAATAAATATAGATTATTTATTTATAAATATATATTTATATATATAAAAAATATATTTTTATATATGTATATATATTTATATAAAAATGGGTTAATTTAAGATGAAAGAGATAGCTAGCAAGAAGCCTGCCATAGGTCATACAGTTTGTAAATAATATTGAACATCTGTGTGTTTACTGGGGATATGGGATGCAGGTGGGAGAGATTTGTCCCAACAGTGGGGCCAGGCATGACCAGAGAAACTTCTGGCTACAGACCTCTCCTTTTTTCTGAGAAGTACCCACAAACATCTACGTGAAATGGACCTTTGACAGCTGATACACACACACATACACACACACACACACACACACACACAAACACACACACATACACACACACACACACACACACACACACACACACACACACACACACACACTTTGTTGCAATGTGAATAGCTTCTGAACTAAGTGACCTGGTTAAGAAGCCTTCACATTTTCTAAGACCACTGTCTCCAACACATGATTTAAGTGTGCCATCCATTTCTTGAGCACTTAAAGTTGCAGAGAAAACAATTCTAGACTCCCACACTTCCTGATTTATACATTGGAAATGAATAGTTAAATGTGATTCCAGCCAGGCATCTCTAGTGAGGATAATTAGCAGGAAGTTGTGAATACAAGCCTAGGGAACATTTTATTTTCTACAGTGTCTAAAATTAGAGAAACCGGTCATCAGGAGGGATTCTATAAGGCTATGGTTTCAGAAAGACCACATCACCGGCAATTAGCATATCACTGTGCACAGGAGGCATTCTAAAATCAAGGTCATGAACTTGTGCTGAGAGTTTAGTCAGACTATCTGTGATTCACATTCTAAAGGCAGATCGTTTAAAGCTCTATACTCCCAATGCATGTCAGGATTACTGTAGAAAACCACAATTTACTTAAAACATTTATGTTTGTTCACAAAATTATACAGTACTCTATGCCCCCTGGATGTGGAAGCATCCATTGGCTACATTTGTTAATAGTAGATAGACTCTCTTAATTAATGTGTATATAAATGCAAATAATCTTTGCTTTTAAAGTTGATTATATCCACAACTTCAATTACAGTTAGAAAACAAGTGCCTTAGCAAATAATAGTAAATCCTGTGAAACCATAATAAAAAAGTGTTCCCTCCAATTCTTTCAGCTTGTAAATCTAAATTTAATAATATTGGCAATGAAGAGTGAGTAATAAAATGTTTAACCAAATGTAGAAACTCAGGGAATACATATCAATTTAAAGTTAAGACTTATGTTAAATGCAGCAAAAAGTAAAAGGATTCTTAATAAAGTATACAATAATCTAATACCAGACTGGAAAAGTTACCTACTTGTTATTATGTAAATAGTTTGACACATGAAATAAAATATGTCTTAAGTCATAAGATATGGAAAACAGCATAGAACTCATCTTGTTAAACTAAGTGTTCCTTAAGATTCAAAAATTCAAGCAGTAAAACATTATGTACATAGCTAACTATGTATGTAGATATGTCTCTATAATCTATATCATCTATCTACTACCTACCCATCTATTTCCACCATCTAGCTATCTGTCATCTATCCCAGTCAAACTCGCATCCTCACTAAGTTTGTAAGTGATGACATGAAGGTAAAGCTGAATTTTTAAAATCTCTTATGTCTTATTGGAATTGTATAAAATCTGAAATACTCTTCATGCTATAATGTTACATATTTTTCTTTGTTGATAATCATAAAATACTTATACTCGTATTCCAGGATTGTCAACAATAAATCTTGTAACAGCCACTAGAACATAAAACAAAATTTATCAGATGAATTAATTATATAAATATTATAAATATGTATACTTATTATAGTGTTTTCCTCTTGCCAAAAATTCATAATATGTGAGTTAGTCATGTTGTATTATCAGAAAATACAACTTCCCACAATGAGGCAAATAAATAATCATTATATAAAGACAAGGTAAAATTGAGATTCAATGATAGCATTAGTTCTGTTCTAGGATTTGTGGGTCTTTCAGCATCTTATATTGAAAACAATTAACTAATTTTTAAAGTTTTTTTTTAAGGTAAATTCTGATTATTGAAACCCTTATATTTTAGCCTGTACTCAAACTGAATCTAAAGGTAACTGAAGTATATTTTAATGTTAACGACTTCCTCACTGTGTGTTAGAATATCAAGTTAAAAAAAAAACAAAAAAACTAGCAACATGGTCATAGTTGTCCAAGAGAATCACAAAACATCGCAGGATCTATCTATTGACTTTTGCTGTCACCTAGAGGTAGGAGAAAAGTGCCTTTTGCTGACACCATGCACATCAGACACAGGCACAAAGTCCCCTGAGTTGGAACTGATTTTAAAGCCTCTTCCGTGAGGACTAGCTTTCACGGTACCAGAAGGTGACAAGCAAGCTTCCAAAGGATGGAATGTACCAGTAGTTCTAGCCAGGAATGACATTTATCAACCACAAATATAAATAAATGAATGAATATATAGATGATGATGATGATAGATTGATAGACAGATAGATGATTGATAGATAGATAGATAGATAGATAGATAGATAGATAGATAGATAGATAGATAGATA